>OX104115.1:77221429-77480209 GCA_944474755.1 Limnoperna fortunei
TAGACTCTTTAGACTTTTATATAATATTTTGAACTACCTGTATTGTGTTTTTACACGATCCCAGTGGACTTATATTATTCCATCACCGAATGAAAAAATACTTTAAGCATTTAGAGTTAAACGCCACTGATGAGTCTTAAGTAGACGAAACGCGCGTCTGGCGTAAAGAATTTGTCAACTTGGTAATTTTAATTACATCTTGTTGGAATATTTGAGCAAAGCAAAGTAACAGCACGGCACGTCCCCGGCTGGCGGACTTGGGAAGCAACTATTTTGGGTTAAGTTGGAAATGAGAAATTTCAAGATCAATATGTTACGACTTGTTTACGTCATTTATTTATATTGACATTCAATGACTAAGGCCATTCGTTGGTCAGTCTTTGTCTAAATTTTTGACAAGAAACACCGTCATGTGTATCGTTGCATAATCTTCTAGTCTTGTATATTATTTTTTGTTTATGCTGTATCGTCATGTTTGTCGATCCGATACTTAATAAGCTTGCTGGTTGGTAGACTCTTTAGACTTTTATATAATATTTTGAACTACCTGTATTGTGTTTTTACACGATCCCAGTGGACTTATATTATTCCATCACCGAATGAAAAAATACTTTAAGCATTTAGAGTTAAACGCCACTGATGAGTCTTAAGTAGACGAAACGCGCGTCTGGCGTAAAGAATTTGTCAACTTGGTAATTTTAATTACATCTTGTTGGAATATTTGAGCAAAGCAAAGTAACAGCACGGCACGTCCCCGGCTGGCGGACTTGGGAAGCAACTATTTTGGGTTAAGTTGGAAATGAGAAATTTCAAGATCAATATGTTACGACTTGTTTACGTCATTTATTTATATTGACATTCAATGACTAAGGCCATTCGTTGGTCAGTCTTTGTCTAAATTTTTGACAAGAAACACCGTCATGTGTATCGTTGCATAATCTTCTAGTCTTGTATATTATTTTTTGTTTATGCTGTATCGTCATGTTTGTCGATCCGATACTTAATAAGCTTGCTAGTTGGTAGACTCTTTAGACTTTTATATAATATTTTGAACTACCTGTATTGTGTTTTTACACGATCCCAGTGGACTTATATTATTCCATCACCGAATGAAAAAATACTTTAAGCATTTAGAGTTAAACGCCACTGATGAGTCTTAAGTAGACGAAACGCGCGTCTGGCGTAAAGAATTTGTCAACTTGGTAATTTTAATTACATCTTGTTGGAATATTTGAGCAAAGCAAAGTAACAGCACGGCACGTCCCCGGCTGGCGGACTTGGGAAGCAACTATTTTGGGTTAAGTTGGAAATGAGAAATTTCAAGATCAATATGTTACGACTTGTTTACGTCATTTATTTATATTGACATTCAATGACTAAGGCCATTCGTTGGTCAGTCTTTGTCTAAATTTTTGACAAGAAACACCGTCATGTGTATCGTTGCATAATCTTCTAGTCTTGTATATTATTTTTTGTTTATGCTGTATCGTCATGTTTGTCGATCCGATACTTAATAAGCTTGCTGGTTGGTAGACTCTTTAGACTTTTATATAATATTTTGAACTACCTGTATTGTGTTTTTACACGATCCCAGTGGACTTATATTATTCCATCACCGAATGAAAAAATACTTTAAGCATTTAGAGTTAAACGCCACTGATGAGTCTTAAGTAGACGAAACGCGCGTCTGGCGTAAAGAATTTGTCAACTTGGTAATTTTAATTACATCTTGTTGGAATATTTGAGCAAAGCAAAGTAACAGCACGGCACGTCCCCGGCTGGCGGACTTGGGAAGCAACTATTTTGGGTTAAGTTGGAAATGAGAAATTTCAAGATCAATATGTTACGACTTGTTTACGTCATTTATTTATATTGACATTCAATGACTAAGGCCATTCGTTGGTCAGTCTTTGTCTAAATTTTTGACAAGAAACACCGTCATGTGTATCGTTGCATAATCTTCTAGTCTTGTATATTATTTTTTGTTTATGCTGTATCGTCATGTTTGTCGATCCGATACTTAATAAGCTTGCTGGTTGGTAGACTCTTTAGACTTTTATATAATATTTTGAACTACCTGTATTGTGTTTTTACACGATCCCAGTGGACTTATATTATTCCATCACCGAATGAAAAAATACTTTAAGCATTTAGAGTTAAACGCCACTGATGAGTCTTAAGTAGACGAAACGCGCGTCTGGCGTAAAGAATTTGTCAACTTGGTAATTTTAATTACATCTTGTTGGAATATTTGAGCAAAGCAAAGTAACAGCACGGCACGTCCCCGGCTGGCGGACTTGGGAAGCAACTATTTTGGGTTAAGTTGGAAATGAGAAATTTCAAGATCAATATGTTACGACTTGTTTACGTCATTTATTTATATTGACATTCAATGACTAAGGCCATTCGTTGGTCAGTCTTTGTCTAAATTTTTGACAAGAAACACCGTCATGTGTATCGTTGCATAATCTTCTAGTCTTGTATATTATTTTTTGTTTATGCTGTATCGTCATGTTTGTCGATCCGATACTTAATAAGCTTGCTGGTTGGTAGACTCTTTAGACTTTTATATAATATTTTGAACTACCTGTATTGTGTTTTTACACGATCCCAGTGGACTTATATTATTCCATCACCGAATGAAAAAATACTTTAAGCATTTAGAGTTAAACGCCACTGATGAGTCTTAAGTAGACGAAACGCGCGTCTGGCGTAAAGAATTTGTCAACTTGGTAATTTTAATTACATCTTGTTGGAATATTTGAGCAAAGCAAAGTAACAGCACGGCACGTCCCCGGCTGGCGGACTTGGGAAGCAACTATTTTGGGTTAAGTTGGAAATGAGAAATTTCAAGATCAATATGTTACGACTTGTTTACGTCATTTATTTATATTGACATTCAATGACTAAGGCCATTCGTTGGTCAGTCTTTGTCTAAATTTTTGACAAGAAACACCGTCATGTGTATCGTTGCATAATCTTCTAGTCTTGTATATTATTTTTTGTTTATGCTGTATCGTCATGTTTGTCGATCCGATACTTAATAAGCTTGCTGGTTGGTAGACTCTTTAGACTTTTATATAATATTTTGAACTACCTGTATTGTGTTTTTACACGATCCCAGTGGACTTATATTATTCCATCACCGAATGAAAAAATACTTTAAGCATTTAGAGTTAAACGCCACTGATGAGTCTTAAGTAGACGAAACGCGCGTCTGGCGTAAAGAATTTGTCAACTTGGTAATTTTAATTACATCTTGTTGGAATATTTGAGCAAAGCAAAGTAACAGCACGGCACGTCCCCGGCTGGCGGACTTGGGAAGCAACTATTTTGGGTTAAGTTGGAAATGAGAAATTTCAAGATCAATATGTTACGACTTGTTTACGTCATTTATTTATATTGACATTCAATGACTAAGGCCATTCGTTGGTCAGTCTTTGTCTAAATTTTTGACAAGAAACACCGTCATGTGTATCGTTGCATAATCTTCTAGTCTTGTATATTATTTTTTGTTTATGCTGTATCGTCATGTTTGTCGATCCGATACTTAATAAGCTTGCTGGTTGGTAGACTCTTTAGACTTTTATATAATATTTTGAACTACCTGTATTGTGTTTTTACACGATCCCAGTGGACTTATATTATTCCATCACCGAATGAAAACATACTTTAAGCATTTAGAGTTAAACGCCACTGATGAGTCTTAAGTAGACGAAACGCGCGTCTGGCGTAAAGAATTTGTCAACTTGGTAATTTTAATTACATCTTGTTGGAATATTTGAGCAAAGCAAAGTAACAGCACGGCACGTCCCCGGCTGGCGGACTTGGGAAGCAACTATTTTGGGTTAAGTTGGAAATGAGAAATTTCAAGATCAATATGTTACGACTTGTTTACGTCATTTATTTATATTGACATTCAATGACTAAGGCCATTCGTTGGTCAGTCTTTGTCTAAATTTTTGACAAGAAACACCGTCATGTGTATCGTTGCATAATCTTCTAGTCTTGTATATTATTTTTTGTTTATGCTGTATCGTCATGTTTGTCGATCCGATACTTAATAAGCTTGCTAGTTGGTAGACTCTTTAGACTTTTATATAATATTTTGAACTACCTGTATTGTGTTTTTACACGATCCCAGTGGACTTATATTATTCCATCACCGAATGAAAAAATACTTTAAGCATTTAGAGTTAAACGCCACTGATGAGTCTTAAGTAGACGAAACGCGCGTCTGGCGTAAAGAATTTGTCAACTTGGTAATTTTAATTACATCTTGTTGGAATATTTGAGCAAAGCAAAGTAACAGCACGGCACGTCCCCGGCTGGCGGACTTGGGAAGCAACTATTTTGGGTTAAGTTGGAAATGAGAAATTTCAAGATCAATATGTTACGACTTGTTTACGTCATTTATTTATATTGACATTCAATGACTAAGGCCATTCGTTGGTCAGTCTTTGTCTAAATTTTTGACAAGAAACACCGTCATGTGTATCGTTGCATAATCTTCTAGTCTTGTATATTATTTTTTGTTTATGCTGTATCGTCATGTTTGTCGATCCGATACTTAATAAGCTTGCTGGTTGGTAGACTCTTTAGACTTTTATATAATATTTTGAACTACCTGTATTGTGTTTTTACACGATCCCAGTGGACTTATATTATTCCATCACCGAATGAAAAAATACTTTAAGCATTTAGAGTTAAACGCCACTGATGAGTCTTAAGTAGACGAAACGCGCGTCTGGCGTAAAGAATTTGTCAACTTGGTAATTTTAATTACATCTTGTTGGAATATTTGAGCAAAGCAAAGTAACAGCACGGCACGTCCCCGGCTGGCGGACTTGGGAAGCAACTATTTTGGGTTAAGTTGGAAATGAGAAATTTCAAGATCAATATGTTACGACTTGTTTACGTCATTTATTTATATTGACATTCAATGACTAAGGCCATTCGTTGGTCAGTCTTTGTCTAAATTTTTGACAAGAAACACCGTCATGTGTATCGTTGCATAATCTTCTAGTCTTGTATATTATTTTTTGTTTATGCTGTATCGTCATGTTTGTCGATCCGATACTTAATAAGCTTGCTGGTTGGTAGACTCTTTAGACTTTTATATAATATTTTGAACTACCTGTATTGTGTTTTTACACGATCCCAGTGGACTTATATTATTCCATCACCGAATGAAAAAATACTTTAAGCATTTAGAGTTAAACGCCACTGATGAGTCTTAAGTAGACGAAACGCGCGTCTGGCGTAAAGAATTTGTCAACTTGGTAATTTTAATTACATCTTGTTGGAATATTTGAGCAAAGCAAAGTAACAGCACGGCACGTCCCCGGCTGGCGGACTTGGGAAGCAACTATTTTGGGTTAAGTTGGAAATGAGAAATTTCAAGATCAATATGTTACGACTTGTTTACGTCATTTATTTATATTGACATTCAATGACTAAGGCCATTCGTTGGTCAGTCTTTGTCTAAATTTTTGACAAGAAACACCGTCATGTGTATCGTTGCATAATCTTCTAGTCTTGTATATTATTTTTTGTTTATGCTGTATCGTCATGTTTGTCGATCCGATACTTAATAAGCTTGCTGGTTGGTAGACTCTTTAGACTTTTATATAATATTTTGAACTACCTGTATTGTGTTTTTACACGATCCCAGTGGACTTATATTATTCCATCACCGAATGAAAAAATACTTTAAGCATTTAGAGTTAAACGCCACTGATGAGTCTTAAGTAGACGAAACGCGCGTCTGGCGTAAAGAATTTGTCAACTTGGTAATTTTAATTACATCTTGTTGGAATATTTGAGCAAAGCAAAGTAACAGCACGGCACGTCCCCGGCTGGCGGACTTGGGAAGCAACTATTTTGGGTTAAGTTGGAAATGAGAAATTTCAAGATCAATATGTTACGACTTGTTTACGTCATTTATTTATATTGACATTCAATGACTAAGGCCATTCGTTGGTCAGTCTTTGTCTAAATTTTTGACAAGAAACACCGTCATGTGTATCGTTGCATAATCTTCTAGTCTTGTATATTATTTTTTGTTTATGCTGTATCGTCATGTTTGTCGATCCGATACTTAATAAGCTTGCTGGTTGGTAGACTCTTTAGACTTTTATATAATATTTTGAACTACCTGTATTGTGTTTTTACACGATCCCAGTGGACTTATATTATTCCATCACCGAATGAAAAAATACTTTAAGCATTTAGAGTTAAACGCCACTGATGAGTCTTAAGTAGACGAAACGCGCGTCTGGCGTAAAGAATTTGTCAACTTGGTAATTTTAATTACATCTTGTTGGAATATTTGAGCAAAGCAAAGTAACAGCACGGCACGTCCCCGGCTGGCGGACTTGGGAAGCAACTATTTTGGGTTAAGTTGGAAATGAGAAATTTCAAGATCAATATGTTACGACTTGTTTACGTCATTTATTTATATTGACATTCAATGACTAAGGCCATTCGTTGGTCAGTCTTTGTCTAAATTTTTGACAAGAAACACCGTCATGTGTATCGTTGCATAATCTTCTAGTCTTGTATATTATTTTTTGTTTATGCTGTATCGTCATGTTTGTCGATCCGATACTTAATAAGCTTGCTGGTTGGTAGACTCTTTAGACTTTTATATAATATTTTGAACTACCTGTATTGTGTTTTTACACGATCCCAGTGGACTTATATTATTCCATCACCGAATGAAAAAATACTTTAAGCATTTAGAGTTAAACGCCACTGATGAGTCTTAAGTAGACGAAACGCGCGTCTGGCGTAAAGAATTTGTCAACTTGGTAATTTTAATTACATCTTGTTGGAATATTTGAGCAAAGCAAAGTAACAGCACGGCACGTCCCCGGCTGGCGGACTTGGGAAGCAACTATTTTGGGTTAAGTTGGAAATGAGAAATTTCAAGATCAATATGTTACGACTTGTTTACGTCATTTATTTATATTGACATTCAATGACTAAGGCCATTCGTTGGTCAGTCTTTGTCTAAATTTTTGACAAGAAACACCGTCATGTGTATCGTTGCATAATCTTCTAGTCTTGTATATTATTTTTTGTTTATGCTGTATCGTCATGTTTGTCGATCCGATACTTAATAAGCTTGCTGGTTGGTAGACTCTTTAGACTTTTATATAATATTTTGAACTACCTGTATTGTGTTTTTACACGATCCCAGTGGACTTATATTATTCCATCACCGAATGAAAAAATACTTTAAGCATTTAGAGTTAAACGCCACTGATGAGTCTTAAGTAGACGAAACGCGCGTCTGGCGTAAAGAATTTGTCAACTTGGTAATTTTAATTACATCTTGTTGGAATATTTGAGCAAAGCAAAGTAACAGCACGGCACGTCCCCGGCTGGCGGACTTGGGAAGCAACTATTTTGGGTTAAGTTGGAAATGAGAAATTTCAAGATCAATATGTTACGACTTGTTTACGTCATTTATTTATATTGACATTCAATGACTAAGGCCATTCGTTGGTCAGTCTTTGTCTAAATTTTTGACAAGAAACACCGTCATGTGTATCGTTGCATAATCTTCTAGTCTTGTATATTATTTTTTGTTTATTCTGTATCGTCATGTTTGTCGATCCGATACTTAATAAGCTTGCTGGTTGGTAGACTCTTTAGACTTTTATATATATATATATATATATATATATATATATATATATATATATATATATATATATATATATATATATATAACACTTTATTCAGCATACTCTGCCTTGAGCGGAGTTATGCTGGATCCAAGAAAGGGTACAATCAAACCGACTCTTCAGAGTACAAATACTGAACGAAGGACGAGTTGGTAGTATCTATGCAGGTAGGCATGGCATGACGCAGCTTCTAGTTCGCCAGTCAGGTTCTGTCGGCTGTTTCATTGCACGGATATTAACGCTCATACCGGTTTTACAATAATGGAGTGATATGCCTCTGTCTTGGAAAGGTTTTGTTGTTTCGAGACAATTATCTTGCACTCGCCTCCATCTTTTTTTATTTATATATTATCAGTGATGGTATCAAATATCAAAATGGGTTAATGTTTATCTTGAATAGTTAATTACCAACTCTTTAATTTCCTGACATTGATACATTACACTTTACCAAACTTTTTGAAGTTAGAATTTTATATTTATTTACTGAATAATATAGATTCACAGTCTCGTTCTGTCATACAATAAAAGGCACAACAGAATTGGACATTTGTAATGGCATGTGGTTCCTCTTTGGATAAATTATTACAATAAGTAGTGTGAGAATCAAATAAACATGTACATTACCTGTCCTAATTACAGAAGTGTGAAAATCTTTAACGGTTGACTGGTTTTATGATTTATGCCACGTGCCCAATGAAATATTTCTATGCAGTTTTTACAATAACCATTTAAAGAAAGGTCTTTAAAAATTGGACAGGTGCCTTGTCATCTTTAAATGAATATATCAGCATTGAAAAATACACAAATAATTCATTCCTTCATGGGCTAGGTGCGTATCTAGGGCTAAGCAGTATTAAGACGGACTAAAAGTGTACACTACTTTTAGTGGTTCTAATAAAATAACTATTATTTCAATGTGATATATTGTACATGTATGAACTACATATACGTACGAGTTATGCAAATCCTAAGATACAGTAAAATTGTGAACGGGTTTGACCATACACATAATTCGTTACGCGAGATTAGACGGCAATAGCGGTTTCAGAAAGGACAAGTTTTGGTAACAATATTAAATATAATTATGTTTTGTCTTAATTTAATTTTAATTTTTAGGTCGTGATCAAATTAAACGTAGTGCTATGGAGTATTGAATTTAGCTTATACATGTAAGTGACCTGAGCTTCGTCGATTGTGAAACTTTGGTTACATGGACATTCGGAATGTACAACCGTAGACCTAACTTACTTGCAATCTAAACTACATAATTGCATTCTTAGTTCGCGATTTTGTTTTGAAATATACATCTTTTAATGTTTACAACATTTGGTATATTTCAATAATTATTAGAAAAGTATTGCGTTTCCATTGATTGTGACCTATATTCATTTAAAAACTATTCTAGAACTGACTTAATGAAAATTAATATTATCCCACATAATTTATGTCATTTTTGACATAGGTATGTAGGATATGGTTTCTGTCTTAAAACAACTTTACTTGTCATAGTCGATTTGTTAACGTTGTTTTTATAGATACAGAGTATTTGATGCCGTAATAAAGCAGCAATCCACCAAGACATTCCGTACACGAGTCACGTATGGACTCCATTTCATAATTTTATTTTCCCGTATTTTGGCAGTATTATCAGTACGATGTTTTACTATGATATTATTACGTGATGATTTCTGTATTGCCCCGCATCCGAAGGACAACACAGCAAGCCAAGGCCAATACGGAAATCATCTAGACCAATACAGAAATCATCATGTAATATCTTTATTAATTAACTTTGCCAATACCGGTTTGAATTGGGGCAATACAGGTCGAATCAGGCCAATACCGATAATGAACTAGTTTATTCCGTATAGAACTGGTGCAGCAAAATATATCATATCGGCAGTTTTACTGTTATCTAGTTGAATGTTGTAGCAGTTAATTAATAAATGTGATTATAATATGCCAATGGTAAGGGGTTTACGGTTTAAGCAGACTTTTATGTTGCCATTCCATGCAGAATTATTTGATATTTTACGCAGTATTAGAAGGCAAAGCTATTTTTATTTATTGTGACTAAACTTCAACACATAAAACATGTAGTGAAGGTCGTACTGTACCCCTAACGATTTTCGTGCTGTACCCCTGACGGTTCTCGTACTGTACCCCTAACGGTTCTAGTGCTGTGCCCCTGACGGTTCTCGTGCTGTACCCCTGACGGTTCTCGTGCTGTACCCCTGACGGTTCTCGTGCTGTACCCCTAACGGTTCTCGTGCTGTAACCCTGACGGTCCTTGTGCTGTACCCCTGACGGTTCTCGTGCTGTGCACCTAAGAAGTATGTCGAAAGATATTTTTGCAATTAGAACACAAGTTTCCAGAGTATTTTCCGACCAAACAGTTTTATCTGCTTGTCTTGGTCGTTCGTTTATCGGGGTTGTATTTATTTTTGTGTTATGATAACATGTTTATATATTTTATGATGTAGTTATACTTATTAAATAAATCTGAAATCTATCTACCTCGGCAGGCTGGTCGCCTCATCATACAATTTTTTTTTCTCTTAGCAGAAAAGTAGTAGTAAATTCCAATGATGTCATTTGTCGTCATATAAAATATGTGCTTAGGATGCGCATTAAGGTAGAAAGTTGAGAGACTACTTATTGTCTGCATCCATTCGATGTGATTGTTTTGTATTGTGTAACTGCCATGGTTTTTATGTGCTGTATCATTGGCTATTAATATTACAGTAACAGTCAGGAATCCAACGTAGTGTAGACATTATTTAAACTATTATTTTAATCAACAGGTTGTTGTGTACTGCGGATTTCCAATAATCTATATGTACATACATACACTCGGTTACAGGTAATAGGATTCCGGTAACATTTATTTTACCGTAAATATGATTTCAGTAATATGTTTTTGATAAGGTGTTGTTGTGTAATGGCGGTTAACCCACTATTACTGCCGGTAATGTGTTGTGGTACAATGTCAGTAATCCTAGCAGGGACTTAATTATTTTTGTTAATAACGTGTCATTGTGTGGTGTCCGTTATCATTCGTTTACTATCGGTAATGTGTTTCTGTAATCCAAAGATTAATTATACTATACAATACTAGGTGTATCGTTTGTATCGGTCAATGTGTAATAAACCTGTAACAATAATTCCATGTTTAGTTGTTGATTTATATAAGAGGTGTTTAAGGCCACTTCCAGCTGTATCTTGGCGCCAAGATTTTATTGGAGAAGAAGCCGGAGAGAGCTCAGGCTTTCGGTATGAAAACTGACAGACCATATCATCAACAGTAGATGACTTACTAACTTTACACTTGACCATCAAGTCTGCAGTCGGAAATTGTTTTACAATTAAGTTATTTTCCCTACAACTTGTTGTTTTACGATATGAGTTGTTTACCACGTACATGTAACCATTTTCAAATACAAAATCACCAGTTATGTTGTAGTTATCCGATACTGGTAATTTGATCGCAAATAACGATCCTTTATGCTGTTTAATTAAAATAAATTAAAATTAACAATAACAAATGGTTCACAATCAATTGTAAACGAAACAAAAACAACAATAACAGTTTTTTTCACACACACAATAAAGCATAAACATATGAAATCAGTTACAATGGCATGAAATAAAATTCATAAACTTTTTGTTTACGAAATTCATGATTTTGTCAAACGTAACACAGCTCAATAAATGATGACTTTAGTAGGATTTTCATACACATTTTTAATCAAGTATGAACAAACAAAGCATTTTATCTCTCAGACTGCAAAATCAGCATTCATAATTTTTTCACCAATAATTATTAATATTTTGTTAATGAGTATACTTTGGATCGCTGCATTTACAAGAAGGGAAGTTACAACAGGGTTGCAACAATGGATTCCACATAAGTTTCGGAATTGTTAGCTGTAGATCTACCGGCTCGACAGACTTGATATGACTTTCTAAAGCTTTCAGCATAACGCCTGCTAGATTTTGATACTCCTGGTTAGTATTTGTTGGTATTGGTCGCTGTTCTCCCGGATCTGACGTCATCTCGTAAAACACGGGAGGGTCTAGTTTAATAGCTTTGTTGCACGCACATACTAAACCTTTACAAACCGTTGTTCCGGGTATATAATTAGGTTCTTTAAATACTAATTTCCACACTTTGTCATCTACAATGGAGAAAATGTAAGATATTTTAGCTACTAAAATATTAGTCTTCTTACGTTTGCTTTAAGCAATATATCATTTTAAGTATCAGGCAGCATTTATAATGAAAGATCGAATTTTACTGCCGTATTATCCGAAGTTAATTTTGTGATTTGTCGGATTAACGGCAGATTTTAGTCGTTTCTCGTAATGTAGCAAATATTTTTTTAAATCGATCTATTTATACAAAATTAAACCCTTCCGTACATCATTATTGCTAGAGACATTGCCAAGTATCCGGAAACGGTGTGTATTAAATTACTTCATGATAACGGATTTGATAATTCGTGATCACGGATTTTAAATTGGTTTTATATAATCACGGATCTTTAATTCGTTATAAAGAATTCCAGAATTCGTGATCACGGATTTTAATTTGACTAACCTGACTTAGATAAATAAAGGGACAGTAAAACATGCTTACGTTCGATAGAACTGTTTGGATCCTTACATTCTAGCTTTGCCAAAACGCGCGACAAAAAGTAATTATCATGATAACAATTTTAGTGAAAACAAATGGAAATCCGTTTTCTGGAATCCGTTATAACGAATTAAAAAATCATTGATCACGAATTGCGAAACTCGTTCAAACGAATTTTAATCTATGATAAAAAAAAAATCTGGAATTCATCATAAAGAATTAACATCCGTTATCTCGAATTCAAAGTTCGTTATTACGAATTATAAATCGTGATCACGAAATCTGGAATTCTTTATAACGAATATAAGTCGTGATCGGATATTCAGGAATTCCTTTTTAACGGATCAAAATTCGTGTTCACAAATTGACAAATATTTTTGAGGTCCCGAAGAAGCTTCCGTACTACAACAAGCATTCTATTGTAAGAGTGAACATATATGAAACGTAATTTACACAACGACACCTACCGAAGATGCAACACATCATTCGGGGTTCTCTCTGTTTTAGGTACAACACGAAACAGAAAAAAAATTGTGACATTGTCAAATTATACCATTATTGTACATAAAGCGAGGGTACGATTAGTACATAATAATTTTAATTATTTCCGGATCTGTATTAATTTTCATCATATACGTTTCAAATACAACGAATCATGTTAAAACATTAAAATGTGTACTCTTATTCTTTATCATTAAGTAAGCAGTATTAGTGGGTCACACTAATTTTAGGAATTCCTTTTCTTTAGTGTAAATGCATATGTTGTTCCAAGTTAAAGCATAAAATAAGCAAAATTTTGCCGACTCACCGTTTGGAGATGTATATCTCATTGCTTGAATTTCACTACTGCAATAATGAAACAGGAACTGATTTGGTGATGACTTCTCCTTCCGAGTCAGCAAAGGCATAATATCCTTTCCATCTATAATTCTATCCTTCGGGAGTTCTGCCTTAATTAAATTTGATATGGTAGTGTACAGGTCCATCTGAGTGGTTGGTTGACTAACTTCACTTGATGCTGGTATTTTGTTTGAAAAACGAACAATTGAAGGAACTCGTATTCCGCCATCAACTGATGGGTGGCCTTTACCGCCTAAAATATTGCATACATTTAAGTTTGGCTTAATATACTGATATTAGATGCGTGTTTTTAGAGATCATTACACCGGGAAAACATATGGGGTTATATTGCTTGTGTTTTCTTCACGTACTAATCTATCATTACACCTTCAACTCAAGAAGCACGATCATGTTATTCTTTTTGGTTTTATCTTTTACATTTATTCTGATTTCTGCATATTCGCTTTCATTAAAAGTTTTGTAGGAAGTTATAAATTAAGATGAGAAGACTCGGACAAACAAAAGCCATCTTTCTACTTCGACATATCTTTATTCAGAGCAAAATAATCAAGATTATGGTTATACAGATATATAATTTGATTGTCAAGATGTCCAGCAAACTGCGGTTTCTGACATCATCGACAAATGCTACATCGACATAGAAACGACATTTATATGCTACATTGTAATACATTTCTTTATTTTAAAACTAGTGAGTGTTTTTCATGATGTAATGTTGCATATTTTTCTAAATGAAAATAGTATTCATGATATACCAAAAATAATTAACTTTGGTGCTGCTTATGTTAGCCATATTAAACGCGTACGTGAATACTAAGTTCGAAATTACATCATATAAACTTAATTTATTAAAATCTTTGAACTGTCCGATGCATATTTGTTTAAATGTCCAGCAAAGTGTAAACAATAATAACTTTACAGACCACCTAAAATGCGTTATGATGATCATTTTTGGAAGTTCTCAGAAAATTTAGATTTTTAGATTTCAATAAATTGGTATGAACTGTACCTTTGAATGGTCCATTATATCCACCGTCGATTTCTCCGTTAATTCCAAATTCTTCTAAATGTCCGCCGTTATCGGATGTGAAATAAACCAAAGTGTCATCAGCTATACCAAGGCGATCTAAACTTGACAAGATTTGTCCGGTTCCGTAATCCATTTCTTCCACTGCATCTCCGTATCTTCCGTGTTTTGATTTTCCTCGAAATTGCGTAGAAGTTACAAGCGCTGTATGGACATGATTCCAACTAACAACTAACAGGAATGGTCTGGTTGTTTTATGACTGTTCTCAATAAATTCAATGCTTTCTTTAGTATATCTATCGGACAATGTTTCAAGGTTGACTGGCTGTTCTACTAAATCAAAGTTACGATACAACATGGAATTTAGTAATAACATGTTATTAAAAATAAACAGGATATAAGCCCAAATAAACAGCAACAAGAAGAAAGTGAAGAAGATTAGTTTACGTCCAACATATCCTTTTATTGAAAGAAAGTATAACGGAAGCAATATTCCAATAAAACTACCGATTGCCTGTATGTAAATATATGGATTCTGAGACATTAGTACACTTTCACCGTCTCCGTACCAGTCCTTCATATTAGTTAGGGGATGTCCATAGTAGTAATCAAAGCCGTGATTCAGAGGATGATGAACGTTGTCATTGTACTTAGACTCGCTCCATCCAAGATGCCACTTGCCTGGAAGAGATTTAAATTGCGTGAGTAAAGATATGATTTTGAAAGTATTTAACGTTTAATTTTCTAACTTTTAATTTTCTAAGAGATTAATACTGAAAGCATTTAACTTTTAATTTTCTAAGCGATCAGATATACTAAATAAGTGTCATGACCATAGATTTAAAAATTACCATTATCCTATGATTTCTAATTGTCACTTCTATGTATTGTTCTGTCATATTTCTAAATGTGTTGCCTTATATAAAAATTGAAAAAGGTCTATAGTAGCAATATTAAATAATCTTTTTGCCTAATCTACGCAAGAAGCCTTTGGTAGGTCAAGCTACGATCCTATACTCACAGTTGAATCAGATAGAGATTCGGAAAGTAATGTGAGATGATAGTGTGAGTTGTTGTAACATGTTAAAATGTTATTTAGTGCGATAGCGCCATAAACGTAAAACCATAAAAAAATTCTTCTCAACGAAAAAAACAAAGAGCCGTAGACAACTGTGGAAATTCGAGGCTCTGATATACAATTCACTTTATATTTCATAACAATGTACGAAAATTTTGGCGTGTAATCTGCTTATAAACAAACACAAGATAACGTATCTGAAAACATATTGAACCAGGACAAGATACATGTACCGTTGAACGCGAAAACAAGAGTACCAGGAGACTTTATTTTGAGATTAACCGGATTAAGCAAACATGTTTTTGGTATTAATTACTGTATTATTCTGCAACAACAGAAATCCCTATCTTGCTTACCGACTAGCCCCGTGTTATACCCTTTCGTCTTTGCTAATTCTGCTATAGTTATTTCACTTTCAGGCAATCCTGAAGAACTTGCCAAAAATAGAATTACTCCAAAAAATGTAGGAGACATCATGCCTGTAAAATAAAACAAATCGTGTTATATTTGGCACAAACTGAACACACATAACATTCAATAATCGACTATTAAAATGAATGAACTGCCTACATTGTATTGCTGTACAAAATATTACTCGAACATATCAGTACGCTTTTACCTAGTACGCATTTTTTGGTGTATATCATTGGGTCAATTGTTCAATAATTAACTAAAAATATTTACAATACGTTTGACTGTTATAAGTAAAGTAAACAATCAGCTGACCACTTTTGGTTGATTGATTGGATGTTTGCTTTACATCCAGCGAGCATTATTACAGCTATATTCAGGACCAGACCAAGTTAACAAACATTAAATCAGTTTAGGAAAAGTATGAATGCTATTGGAAACGTTTAGGGTATAGGTAGGGGCGGAAAAATTATGTTTCGGCTAAGGAGCAATTATCTTACAAAAAGCGTGACACTCTCCAAACACTTTACCCACTACGGTCAACTGTCATCATTGAATACAATGTATAGTAAGTTTATCGATAAAAAATTAGTTAGACAGCGTTTGCCTTGTACGTAGCCTATCATCTGTGAACCTGATAGGTTTAGCCTTGTACGTAGCCTATCATCTATGAACCTGATAGGTTTAGTCTTGTGTGTAGCCCATCATCTGTGAACTTGATAGGTTTAGTCTTGTGTGTATCCTATCATCTGTAAACTTGATAGGTTTAGTCTTGTACGTAGCCTATCATCAGTGAACTTGATAGGTTTAGTCTTGTGTGTAATCCATCATAGCCTATCACCAGTGAATTCGATAGGTTTAGTCTTGTACGTAGCCTATCATCTGTGAACTCGATAAGTTTAGTCTTGTACGTAGCCTATTATCAGTGAACTTGATAGGTTTAGTCTTGTACGTAGCCTATCATCTGTGAACATGATAGGTTTAGTCTTGTACGTAGCCTATCATCAGTGAACTTGATAGGTTTAGTCTTGTACGTAGCCTATCATCAGTGAACTTGATAGGTTTAGTCTTGTACGTAGCCTATCACCAGTGAACTTGATAGGTTTAGTCTTGTAGGTAGCATATCATCTGTGAACATGATAGGTTTAGTCTTGTACGTAGCCTATCAACAGTGAACTTGATAGGTTTAGTCTTGTGTGTAATCCATCATCTGTGAACTTTATAGGTTTAGTCTTGTACGTAGCCTATCACCAGTGAATTCGATAGGTTTAGTCTTGTACGTAGCCTATCATCTGTGAACTCGATAAGTTTAGTCTTGTACGTAGCCTATCATCAGTGAACTTGATAGGTTTAGTCTTGTGTGTAATCCATTATCTGTGAACTTTATAGGTTTAGTCTTGTACGTAGCCTATCACCAGTGAATTCGATAGGTTTAGTCTTGTACGTAGCCTATCATCTGTGAACATGATAGGTGTAGTCTTGTACGTAGCCTATCATCAGTGAACTTGATAGGTTTAGTCTTGTACGTAGCCTATCATCTGTGAACTTTAGAGGGTTAGTCTTGTACGTAGCCTATCACCAGTGAATTCGATAGGTTTAGTCTTGTACGTAGCCTATCATCTGTGAACATGATAGGTTTAGTCTTGTACGTAGCCTATCATCAGTGAACTTGATAGGTTTAGTCTTGTACGTAGCCTATCATCTGTGAACTTTATAGGGTTAGTCTTGTACGTAGCCTATCACCAGTGAATTCGATAGGTTTAGTCTTGTACGTAGCCTATCATCTGTGAACTCGATCAGTTTAGTCTTGTACGTAGCCTATCATCAGTGAACTTGATAGGTTTAGTCTTGTACGTAGCCTATCATCTGTGAACTTGATAGGTTTAGTCTTGTACGTAGCGTATCATCTGTGAACTCGATAGGTTTAGTCTTGTACGTAGCCTATCATCATTGAACTTGATAGGTTTAGTCTTGTACGTAGCCTATTATCTGTGAACTCGATAGGTTTAGTTTTGCACGTAGCCTATCATCTGTGAACTCGATAGGTGTAGTCTTGTACATAACCTCTCATATGTGTACCCAGTTCGGCTTATGACAGGGTTAGCCGTGGATTTAGCTTATCATCTGTGGACCCGGACCGATTTGATAGTGTTTTGTTGTATGTAGCCTTTAATCTGAGACCCACACATACAGAGGTTGCCACATGGGATGCGAACAGGGACAGGAACACTTTCACAAAAATGGAACTCGCGCTGAGGGTCCTAACCTGAGTTAATTATAACTATGTTTTAATATTTTTATACGATGTTCAGTATTGATCCGATTGGCATATTTGTGTTTTATCTATTCTATTAATTTTCGAATGCATAGAAACGAAAGAAGTATTACAGTCAGTGATAGATACTTAATATGACCGCAATAACCATTGTGGCGAAGGTCGAATATACATGTATCGACTTAGATTTTTCTATACAATTGAAATCAATAACATCATGATGGAAAAGTACATCGCTGTTAAGCACATACCTAATCTTGACTGATACCGCCCTGTAAGTAAATCTAAAGCAGTTAAGTTCTCACGTGATCTTTACTGCTACCGCCCTGTAAGTAAATCTACAGCTGTTAAGCACATACCTGATCTTGTCTGAAACCGCCCTATAAGTAAATCTACAGCTGTTAAGCACATACCTGATGTTGACTTATACCACCCGGTATGTAAATCTACAGCTGTTAGGCACATACCTGATATTAACTGATAACGCTCCGAGACAATCTGCAGCTGTTAAGCATATACTTGATCTTGACTGACACCTCCCTATAAGTAAATCTACAGCTGTTAAGCACATACCTGATCTTGACTGATACCTCCTTAAAAGTAAATCTACAGCTGTTAAGCACAAAACTGATCTTGACTGATACCTCCTTATAAGTAAATCTACAGCTGTTAAGCACATACCTGAAACTGACTGATCCCGACCTTAAGTAAATCTACAGCTGTTAAGTATATACCTGATCTTGACTGATAACGCCCTGTAAGTAATGCTGCGCGACTCGGGGTACATAGTGCGGCTGAAGTTAAGTGATGAGTCAATCTAGCTCCTTGGCTCGCCAACTTATCAATGTGTGGTGTTCTTAGTGTATTGTTACCAAAGCAACCAATGTCCCCATATCCAAGGTCATCAGCAACAATTATTAAAATATTTGGGGATTTCTCAATGGCTTCTGTAGCTAGAATACCGAGTAATAATATAAATCTGCTAATCATCTGTAACAAGAGGAAAATAACATCCTTGAATAAATAGTATAACAAAATCGCCATTTGTTACTTAAAACCTAATAGACGATGCATCTTCCTCAGCACTGTAGACCAAAACTTTAAGTGTTGTTTGGTTGACTAAGTGCGATGTTTGTTTTGTTCAATGATGTTTAACGCCACTTTCATCGTTTTTCAGCTATGACATGGCGTTTAGTTTTTATTGGGGGAGGAAGATGTAAAAAAAACCCCGAAGTTCGGTAGGATGACTGGCAATCCTTGTCAACTAAGATTGACGTGAGCAATAGTAGATAATTACCTTAACATTCGGTCAACGACAATCTTTACAACGAAAGCGCTATTTTGTACGTAGGAGAAGAACCAGCTATACAGATGGTTGGTACAAAAATAGAAATGGATTAGGTAAATATGTTAATGGTACAAATGCTATTGAAACGGAAGATACAATGGAAATACATTAAACATATAATTGCCACTTACGGACCACTAATGAACTTCACAAAAATGGATTCTTTTTCCTGCTGTAGCATACCAGACTCTTTTTTCTCCCTTAGAAACTCAAAGCGAACTACAGAACAACAGACCACCAATACAGCTTTTTAAAATACGCTGCTAAAATAAATTACATGTACCTCCCCATCCTCTACCAAGAAAGTTTATTCTATTTATCTTTTAAAATGAGCTTATATCTTAAAATGCGTACAAACCAATATACTATAGCTAATGGAAAGAAATTGTGCTCCCGAAAAAATACTTGATAAAATATTTATTTAGGTCCATTCCGGGATTACGACCCTTCAATTCAAGGACCGTACGTTACAGATTACGCGAGACCCAATATCCATCCAATAAAAGTGTTGTACAGCCGCGTCATCGAGTGGCACGGCTTGCATGAGCTAGAAGGCATCGCTTACATGATAGGAACAACGTTATATTCTATGATGGGCTCGTTCCACCTAGATAGCATCGACGTCCGCTCTAGAGCATATCGACGCTTAGGTGATCGTTATGCCGATCCATATGTGTTAATCTTGCACGTGTAGTACGAACATTCTTGATCAGCAAAATGATAGTGTGTGAGATTGATCGGCTTGTATCACCCGATTATCTATAGTACATTGATGGGACGCATTGACCCGTAGATTACGTCGTGTACAAAATCCTTCGGTTACATTGCTTGAAATGGGTTCAGCAATAGTAAAAATTTGGAATAGCAATCGCCAAGCTTTTCTGGGTAATTTAATGTGATCAAAAAGACGTGGATGCATCGATACGAATTTGGTGGGGGGGGGGGGGGGTCGTTCCCGCTACTGATGTTGTGAATACTCTAATTCAATCAATGTTTTAAAACCCAAAAAGCAACAGCGTATAGGTGACACGTGTTTTTGCGATTTGTCATTTTTTTAAGAAATCCAATGATTTTCATATGTAATCTGTATTCTACTTGAAAAATGTGAAGTTACTTTTTTTCTATTAGTATATTACTATAAATTGACAAGCACTTAATTATTCCCACAAAAATCAAGAAAATAGTAAATGACCAAAAATATACTGGATAAAAAGGCCATTTCATGTGCTGTACTAACATCTGGAGGTTAAATAAGATTATGAAGTTTACATATTAAGTTATATAATGTTGATAACTCAAGCGACAAGTGCATGCACAGCAATTGATCATTGGTCATTTAATTGTAGGATTATTAAAATATTTCTGTCCAAAATACAGGTCGCAACAATATTTTAGACGCACAAATCTTAAACATGTTAAACAAACACAATTTATATTTTGAAAAGGATAATGTATAGTTTACGCGTACGTATGTATTTTTGGTTGTGTATGTTTTAAAAAAAATTTAAATCATTTAAATATATACAAATATTTTAGCTATACTAATTAAACGGTACTTACTTTTTAAGAATTTGACAAGAACAAAATATTCCAAAGACAAAATGAAAAGCGAGCCTATACACTAAATGAATTTATATATGGACGGCCTTACAGTCCTACATATTGACCTTTATCAAGTTATATACCGGTCATCCGATGTTTTGTTTATTTAGACATGAGAATAGGAAGTTCAAATCTACAGGTCGCGAAAAAAATAATGAAAATTGTGTGCATGTTTTCGTAAGCTCAGAATATATTTTATTTTATAATATACGTGTATATTTTAATCAACATTTTTCCTGTCGAATGTCTGTTTTAAGGGTACTCCGAATTCCCCGCCCAATAAAAACTTAACGCTACGATATAGCTGAAAAATTGCTGAAAGCGGCGTAAAACATCAACAAACACATACTTTAATCATATCCTTTTTGGACATGATTTAAATTTTTTCTCTTAATTTGTACATTATATCATAAAACATACGTTTGTGTCTACCTGGCACATAACCAAAATGTTTAGTTGTCATATTATTTTAAGTGCTATTGTATTGAAATAACAGTTAGACATGTTACCCTTTCAACAAAGATTCATACATCTAAAATGCTCCGAGATGGGCAGCGTGGCAATACACATTTATAAAAATTTACTCGTAATTCAAAGGAGTAAGTCAAGGTTCTTTAAGCTATACGGAAGAATAAAGACTTGTATAAAACAAACCTATGTAAAAGCCGATTTTTTTACAGTTGGTTTACATCATACATATTAGCACACGTCAACGCTGGAACTATACTGGAAGGTTCTTAGTGCTCGGCCCACAGAGCTGCCCAGTGCAAGCCCGGGTGGCGGATAGATGAGCCCTATCTTTGGAGGACTGTCACGTCACAAGACTAAAAGCCAAAAAGACATGGCACGGTGTAATAATTACAACAGACTAAATTCTCTGCTCCTTCCATATAATCCATATCCTTTTGTAGTGGCATTCAAAATTATATCCCTTTTGTACTAATTTTCACGTATGGCTTTTATCGATATCCTAGATTTCTATTGGTTCAAACCGTTACAGATGACGTTGATTCATTCTTTGCATTTCTCAACCGGTAGCCATGAAGATCACGCGCTTCCTTGACGACGTCCATTCAAATCAACAAAAATAAATTGTGCAGATTAAAATCAGGACCATTTTTTAAATAAAATAAAATGTAAATATAAGAATTGAATATTTTGAAATTTCATTGAAGTATGAAAGCGTTAACAGAAGCTCATTTTTATCATGAAACGCTACCGCACTTCATAGAAAACGTGCTTCGGTCAACACTTTCATTCCTTAATGTAAATGCAAAATAATGCATTCAATTCTTAATTAATGTATAGTTTGTTAACTTATGGTTTCAAATATAGCTGAATTACTGCTCGCTGGTTGTAATTCAAACATCAAATCAATTAATATATGAGAATGTGATCGAGTATTACAGAGCTAACAATTCTTCAGCGGTCACGGGGGGGGGGGGGGGTCACTAAGGATACTTTTAGGTACAGGTGTGCGGACGGACATTTGAAAACCCACCCTATTCATATATTTTCGGACACTATAAAACAGGACCTAATCATATATTGAATGATTAAATCAGACCTATTCATATATTTATTACTGCACATCCCCATTGACAAAATAGTACGTTTACTACCAAACTGATGTTAATGAAACACTTTGTTTGTAAAATCACTGTGGTTTACATAGGCTTAACATGCTTAAGATGAGAATTGAGACATGGAATATATTTAGATAATTTACAACTACCCAATGATGTATTTTTCAATGAAAAAAGCTACCTATTCATATATTTTGGAGAGCTAAAAAAGTGACCTATTCGGGCCGCACATCCGTATTACCCTATATATACCAAGTTACCCCCCCCCCCCCCCCCGTGTCAGCGGTACATCGAAAGTGTAAAAACAACCCGAAAAGTGTAAAAACAACGTGGAATAGTGTAAAAACAACCATATCTGTGGTGAAAACAACTCAGAAATTATAGATATTACCATATATTATGATAATAATCCAATATTTGTGAAAAAATAATTACGCTTTATCCCAAACAGAATCGATTTTTGTAAACCGCCCGATAGTCCTATATGAGGTCAAATAGCTAGGGGAGAGCACTCCAATTCATTGCAATAAAAGTACTAAAAGTGCTGTCAGTGGGAATTATATTGAAAATTGCAATACAGACAAATGATTTATTTTTGTTTTTATTTAATTTTTAATTTCAGAATGGACATTTCAACAAAGTTTCATCAATTTAAAAAAAAAGAAAAACTGGTTATTATCACAAAAAGACAAAATAGAAGACTGCAGAGACATATTTCTTATTATCAAACAACTGTAATAAAATTTCAGTCTATGTACATTGAAAGAGTTGCAATTTTTTGTTTATGAATATATACAAACAAAGAGCAATAAAATTTAATGACCTGTTGTCTTTGTTGGGATCTCTATGTATATAGTGTTATGAAATAAAAATGTTCTGGGATGTTACATCTAAGTAAGGAACAATTGAAAAATGGCGATAATACATACTAGAACAAAAACACAAGACACAGTAGAGTGTGTCTCTAAACTCTGTTGACATTGGACATATTTTATCTTTAAGATTTCTGATATAATTGTTGGCTTTACGTCTTCCCAAGACTGACTTGGCCGAATCATCTTGCCTAATGCTTTCGCCATCTTGGCATCCTCGCCTGTATTATTTCAGCTGCAAGGACTGTTTGATTGTGGTAGAGTGTCAGGCAAGATGTTGAACGTTTTGGTACTAGGGCATAGCTTTGTAGAGAACGTGAGAAAGTTGTGCGACAGCAATGGGAAACCCCATAAATATAGGTTATTTACGTTTTTTGAAACGAGATGCGTTTTCTCGTTCATATCTCATCGAAGGGCGACAGCCCTGAGATGAGATGACGAGAAAATGCATCGAGTTTCATAAAACGTAAATAATCTGTTTATCGCTGTTTTGTAACATTGTGACGTCAAAATGTTACTTAACGACGTCTTGACAGCGAGCTGAGATGGGCCCATCTCAAGCTAGTAGAGTGAGATGGAATAATATCGCACACAAAGATCAAAGGAAAATACTGCAAAATAGCGATAAATGGCAGGATCCCAACAACTGTCGTGGAAAGGTCTCGGTTCACTTTCATGGCTACCCTGGTGGTACTGTCAGTAAGTTGACTGCTGCAGTGGAAGCAGGCCTTTTTCTGCATAATTTGCCTAATGTGGTAATATGTCAGATAGGCGGAAACGACTGCAAGCAAATTATTTGACAGTAAAACGTTTGAAAATGAACTGGATCGCTTCATTACAATATGCCAAAAATGGAATGTTGCACTGATATTCATGTCAGTTCTCAAACGTTCAAAGCCGCGTCATTGTACGGAAGATGTATACAGTAAACGGCGAGACGAAGTAAATGAAATGTATAAGAGAAAAAGCTCTCAGTTTTATTTTGTTTACTTTTTCAAACCTATTAATGTATACAGGCCGGACCATGAAGCAGCAGACGGTGCCCATTTCAATGAAACTGGATATCTTGCTTTTCCCGTTGCCTTGAGAAAGGCACTTAGTTGGTTTATTAATAAAATTAAAAAACCAATTAAGAACTAATTTCATAGCAACGCATTCATAAGGACGTCAATTTGCCGGCAGTGTAAAGAATAATTATTTTACTTTTCGGTTATTTAAAGAGTGTATTTCACACAAATTATTTATTGACTTTTTTTTGTTTCATGTTGTACATTTGCTAATATCAGAGCAACGCATTCATAAGGAGGCAATAATTGGCCGGCAGTGTAAAGAATAATTCAAAAAAAAATTTTACTTTTCGGTTATTACAAATTCTCTAAACATTTTGGTGTAATATTTGTTTCTTTAATCATGATAATGAAACTTTTACTTTAGTGGTGAATAAGACAGCAAGCAGTGACACGAATTACCGGAATCTACCGTTTTTACCGGAATCCACCGGAATCCACTTTGATTTACCGGAATCCACTTCAAAAATTGTTATTCATATGATATTTAAGTGTTTAATCACTTCAATTTGTTATTATTCATGGTTCTCACTGTTTGTTATAAAAAGTAAAGAGATATACGTTCTCTATACGAAGAGAACGGAGATAATCTATTTAAATACATTTATTTTATGTGACAATGACATAAATGGTCGTATGAGGACATACATAAATGAAGGAGATATTAATATTTACTAGCGTATATAATATTATATTCTAGAAATGAAAAATAAAGACGCTATCGATTAATTTGTCGGCACGTGCCAGAAGTTTGGCTACCAGTTGTTAATTGACATCCCGCAAGGCCAATAACAAGTGTTATCAACATAAACAATTACGATTAATGCAGCGAGAGTTAATTCTTGAATTAACACAATGATTGAGCTGTAATAAGTTGTAATAAAGATTTTGATTACAATTATTGATGTATTAATTGTTGAACACTGAGTAATTTATATTTTATAATTACCAGACAAAAGTTTGTATTAACCCACGAACATCGGAAAACAGTTGATCACATTGGTTACTTTGACAAAAGTTGGACAAATAATAACAGTGAATCCCTCAATCATGTTTTGAAGCGAGCCATTGACTGGAAATCACAACCATTATTGGATTTAGTACAGATTATAAGAGATATTGTGGACACCCAATATAGGGATTTACTCAGATCATTGGTTTCAATTGGACAGTACCGACTAGCGGACAGCCATAAACAGTTTCAGGTGTCGAAATCGCTATGGATGACCAAGACAGTTGACGAAAGAGAACGTTTCTTTAGAAGATTCCGCAACCATTTGACGCCAGACCAAAAGACCGTTACTTCGACAGACGGACTCATGACTGTCATTACACCGAGAACCCGTGGAAGGAAGACAGGTCAACTGAGGAGGAAAATCAACGAACGGACGACGACTATTAAGAAGACAAAGAATTGCGATTTAGATTTGGAGTGATATTTCAATGTTTTGTTCAATGTTTATTCTCTTTTTTTTTCAAGGGCGAGACACGTAGTACGTTAGCGGACAACGAAAATTGACCCGAGACGTGTGCAGGTATCTTAGTAGTTTTAAAATTGAAAAATAAACATTTAACTAATTGTTACGCGAACTACGACGGATGTCGGGGGCCTCGGTGAACGAGTGGTTAAGGTAGTTCGTCTACTATTGATCACGTGGTCTGTCAACACTGAGATTGCGGGTTCGATTCTCACTGCAGGCAGGGTGTACTCGACTCCAATCTTAATTGACAAGGATTGCCAGTTTTCCTACCGCAGGTCGGGGGGTTCTCGCCGGGTACTCCGGCTTCCTCCCCTAATAAAAACTGGACGCCATCCCAGACAATTTTGAAGCGTCGCTTTTATATCACAGCGTAACTTAAATGCCGCTTATTATCTGCATAGAATCCGCTGTTGTAAAAAGCAGTATTTAAGCGACTTGCATAATTACCGCTTAATTTTAACCTACATAATTAGCAATGCTTTAACTCCACTTTTATCCAACTTAAACTATACTGATTTTCTAAGTAGAAAAAAAGCGAGACTACAGGTAATTGATTATTCCTGCTTAAATCCAACTGATAAATATTTGTCATTTTTAATTTTATTACAAACCTACTTAATCCCTGCTGATTTATCTTAGTAAATTAAACTGAACGTTTTTTTCCAACTGAAAAAACTTAAAGGTGCTACAGCAAATACTTTTTCCCTACTGATTTAACTCTGCTCTATAAAATATTAATTGAACTCCGCTTTAAAACAACTGAAAAAACTCAATAAAATATTTATATTATTTGTTGTCTGTTTTCCAATTATTTAGTGACTATGTAATCAAAAAATAATTAGTTATATTATTTTTATATCAACCAAATTGCTTTTTAACTTCACATATGAACAATTTACTATTGAAGAGCAGAAATAATGCACAAATGTCTAAGTATGCAGTTTGAGTATTTTCTATAGAAAATGTTTGGAATTATTTATTACTACTTTAAATGAAGATTAAAGTTTTTAATCCAAATAGAGAACAAGGACACTGATATTACACATAACAAAATTTAGCATGACCATGGCCTAATAACACCAATATTCTCAAAACAAATAAAAAGATTAAATTTTCTTCTATGCTGTATGTTCTGCCAATTTATGGTACAATTGCAATGATGAATATTATAGCTTAAATATCAAAAATTTTCATGCAATATCAATAAAAAACCAGAAATCATAAAAACACATTCACAATATAAAACAATTCTTGATACATTATACTACAAACTTATGTAGTAAACAGAAAACTGTTTACTAAGAAAAAGTATAATCATAGGGGAGATAACTCTAAAGGGGAGCCAACTCTACAATCTTTTGTCCACATTCAAAAATACCACAATGGAAGCTTCACTTTCTAATAAATTTAATGTAACCATTTTTTTTTAATTATTAACAAGCAATAAAAACAGTTAAGAACTATCTTCATATGAACAATAGAATAAATAGAACTTTTTACAACAGCATGTTTTAGTTTTAGTAGAAGTGCTAAATAACTAATATCACCATTTTCCTCTACAACTGTTAAAAAGCAACATTTATAAACCAATGCATAATCAACACAATGATGATGATTATGAAGAAAGAACTATAAAATATATGTAAAAAGATATAACTTTACTGATAAATTCTCCACAATATTTAATTTGTCAGTGGACTGCAGTTTGGCTTCAACTACTAAAAATATTAAATGTCCAATTCTTTTTCCATTTTTTGGCAAACTGCTTTTCACAGAAAGAAGAAACAGTGTTTCTGCCTCTGATTTACAGTACATATATTTCTTCAGGGCACCCGGTTGTTGTTTGCTTCTGAATGTTGACAGCTAGTAGAATATGGTGCCGAATGTTATTTGTTTCCTTCAAATCTTCATAGAAACTAAAATCAATCCAAAACCAGACTTGTCAAAATGTTCTTTGTAAAGTTTTTCTGTCAAAACATCTTGATGTTATTATTCTTATTTTTCATTCCTTCTTGTCTTTGATGTACATTTTTTCCTATAAAAACACAAAAAATAATATTGCAGAAAAAACTGCAAAGAAAGAACATTCATAGCTAAAGTTTGCAAATTCCACACAAAAATAGAATGTTGACATAGCAAAAACCTTTTTATTATTGGGAAATTTCTGTTACATGAGGTTTACAAAATGCATGTACCAATGAGCTACAATGCTTACTCGCTTACTCAAGCCACACTAGTGACCTGAGCAGAATCGTTAGAATTATGCGCAACCTTAACTGCAGAGTATGTGTAATTAGGACATTATATTTTAACAATTTCTTTGAATTATGTCCATTTGAAGAAGTTGAACACACTTTTATTTAGTACACTTAACTGAATACCCTAAAAATTATCTCCCCTTTCATATGTTAACAGATTTTACACCCATATGTTTCCCCCTTTTTTCAATTGTGTGGCCATTCATTTTGTAGCCTGAATTCCCTTGACCTAATAATAATTTGTGTCATATTAAATTGAAATAGGCCCAGTATTGGCTATTTACCTTACTATTTTAATTACTATTGGTCTTCATACTGCATTTCAAAATTACTGACACCACTTCCCATATTTGTTTCACAATCTACAATGGAGACAAACATGTATAATAAAAAACGACGCTGTTCTCTACATTGATAGTGTATTCTGCTAAATTATGCCAACAATTTTAATGTTTCAGAGAAAACAAAATTATATAAGAAATTTTGAAAAAATGTCAAATTACACGAAATGATTCTTGTGGCGACTAATATGAATGTGCATATTTCGGTACTTCTACGAATATTGTCTACGCAATGTGGACTATAGGTCACTAAGGTCAATAGCAAACATGTGTAAAAAGGTACTGCATCAACATTTGATATTTATCACAGATGAAAAATATTTACATTGTGAACATATACGTAGGAAAATGGTGAAACTTAAAATATATTTACCTCAAGTTGCATTTCTCTTAGTGTCGAAATGGCGTGTGGTGACTATCTTTACTTCTTTTCGACTTTTGTACTACTTTGTCTTCGAGACACATTGAAACCATAATTGTACGGGCCTTTTCTTGCTTTACTTTTGAACATATTTTGACCGTCGTTTGGCCATTTTTGTTTTACTCCGGGTACTACACTTTGGATTGTACGGAAGTTCAACTGGTTACAAAGAAAGTATTTTGAAGGGTACCAGAGCAGGTATGTTTAATGTATTTATTTTTAAGTTCTTTTTTTACATATGTAATTATATTCTATGACAAATTGTTTGGACACATAATTGTTTTGTTTATCGGGTATTTTTTTGTATATTTTTCGGCTGATGAAAATCTGTGTAAACTTGTGACGTCGATTTTCCAAAGCCCGCGCATAATTTGAATTATTCAAAACATAGTCACATAGCTGGGCAAGTTTTTCGCTTTGGTTCAGTAAATTAAGTAAGTAGGATTGTTGTTTACAGTCGTCATATTTATACATAACGAAGAAAACTACATACTGATGAAAGCACATGACTTTTGTCATGATGATCTGGCATTATCGTTCATACGCACGTCACCGGTCATATAACTTTCAATGACCATAGAATAAAATCTATGCATTAAGTGAAAACACACAAAAAGCACGACAAACAAAAAAGGATCAAATACTATAGTGTTACTGAGCATTAAATCCAAGCATTATAGGCAGAAACATAAACACATGCACAAAAACCATGGCATTTTTATTAAGGAAGTATAGGGTATAAATTAATTAAAAAAAACACTATTATTTAGCAGCAATATATATAAGCATAGCAATAAGCATATTATCTTAGTGCGTGATGCTGGGAGTCATTAAGGTACAAAAAAATCGGGACATATAAGTTATCAGATAACATGTACGGAAAGATATTTATTATAGAGGGATTGTTTAGACATATGTTTGAGGGTATAGTTGTAAGTGCATGCATTTAATTGTGACATTCCTACATATTCAAAATCTCAGTATGAGATATTGAATATTAGGGAATTTAACTGAGAAATCTAAATTACACTATATTCAATTTGTATTGTGCTGATAATTTTGTAGCTGCATGATTTAAGAATGGTCATATATTGCATATATGTCTTCATTTATTTTGTAGACTAAGAATTCCGAAGGCCACCCTTACTATTGCTGTGAAACAACCAATACAAGGAACAGCTACCAAACCTGCTCACCCATTCAGTCAAAACAACATAACCACGGTAACAGAAATTCTACTTGTATGTCCATGTGCAATAATGTTAATAAAAGAATAGCTAGTCCATTCATGTTTTACAACCTGTAAATGACTGGCGTTATTGATAAAATATCGTAAATTTTCTAGAAATATTTAAACACAAAGATTACTTTACTTATCAACACCGAGGTTGCCAGTTCAAGTCTCACTGCTGAAGGGTGTGCTTGATTCCAATTTTAATTGACAAGGATGGCCAGTTTTCCTACCGAAGGTCGGGTTTTACCCTGTTAGTCTGGCTTCCTTCCCCAATATTTACAACATAAATATGTCTTTTTAATTGACATTGACTGTTCTATTTTTTTTTATTTTGTAAATGTTGGTTTATGTTCAGTGTTTGCTTGTGAGATGAAACAATTTATATACATTTTTATTTGTAGTTTGTAAGCTGCTTTGATCTGGAAACAATAATTAAGTTTTTAGAGAGTAAGCTTAAAGAAAGCACTTTAGATGACTGGTAAGTTCATGAAGTAATTATAATTATAGAACATCATTTTCATTGAACTCTATTTTTATTAAATGTAACTAATTCTGAAATCAGGGGAAATTTTTTACTTTTATTCTTAAAGGAGCACACAAAATATCAAATAACAGTTGTTTACACATATAACATACTCATTTATTAGGTTTTAAACTTTAATGCTTCTAAGAAGGGGAAGCAACTCATATTAGGAGAAGATAACTCAAATGAGTTTTTCTTAGACAAAACTATCAAACAGTTTACAACTGCACGCTCATTGTGTTACAAATGTGTAAATTATATATATGTCTCTTTTATTATATTTGTATAAATATCTTTAAATATTTTATACACGATTGTTTATTTTAGTATAAGGAGCAAAATTTTTTAGCTATCTTTGGAAATGTTACATAATTCTTGGAAATATTTGTACATTAAATGAAAATCATTATGATTTCAGAGTTATGTGCTGCATATGATAGTTCATCAATCGAGAAATAAGGGAAGCAATGCGAGTGAAAAAGATGAGAAAAACTAAAACAGAAACTGAGAAGGTCAATTTAAACTTGTATTTATGTTGTAAATATTTTGTAAATAGTTATTTTCATAATTATATTATGTTATGTTTTAAAGGTTACATTATGCAACTATAAATATGAATGCTCAAATAAACTTATATGATTGTATTTTTTTTATCATTATTTAATCCTTTTAAACAGAATGAAGCAAGAGGTACACAAAAACAAGTACAAAAAAGACAGGTTTAGAAAATGGCCAAATTTCAGATTTAACTCGTGGAGCACAGTAATGCTGCTTTTAGCTCTAAAACAGCTTGACCTACACCAAATTTGCAATTTTTAATATCATGTATGCTTCAACTCCACATAGACAATTACAATTGTATTTACACCTGAGACGCTAACACTTAAAACAGACTTTTTAAATTTCCAGCTTAAAACAGGCTGACATCTCCAACTTAAAACACGCTGACACCTCCAACTTAAAACACGCTGACATCTCCAACTTAAAGTACGCTGAGATTATACACTTAAAACACACTTGTATAACCACCTAAAATCCGCTTTTGTACATTTGCTATATTCCGCTTATTTACCGCTGACAACTAATTTGCATATTCCACTTCAAATCCACTGATTTGTACCGCTTAATCCCAACTTCACCTAATTTACATAATTTAGACGCTTCAGCCCAACTTATATCACACTTCTTTACCGCTTATTGTCCTAATCACTGAACCAAATATGCAAATTAGTTTTAAAAAGCGGTATTTCAGCAGTTCATTAGGTAAATATAAGTTGATTAAAAGTAACGCTGATATACTACTTTTATTCAACTTTAAATCAGCTATTATCAAGCTTTTTGTTAAAAAATAATACCGCTCCAATCATACTTAAAGATAGCTTTTTCTCTACTTAAAATTGTCCTGGGCATGATATAGCTGAAAAATTGCTGAAAGTGGCGTTAAACAATATTCAAACAAACAATCAAACGACGGATGTTCCGAGCCTTGTGCAGGATGTCTTAGTAGTTTTAAATTTGTACATTAAAACTTAACTAATTGTTACGCGGACTACGACGGATGTCCCAAGCCTTGTGCAGGATTTCTTAATAGTTTTAAATGTGAACATTAAAACTTAACTAATTGTTACGCGGACTACGACGGATGTCACGAGCCTTGTGCAGGATGTCTTAGTAGTTTCAAATTTGAACAATAAAATTGAACTAATTGTTACGCGGACTACGACGGATGTCCAGATCCTTGTGCGGGATTTCCTACTAGTTAACTTAAAAAAAAACCAAAAAAAACTATCCCTTGGTCTACTTCTTTATATTATAAGCAATACCAAGCTAATAATAATAATAATAATAATTTGTACTTTTCTAGAAATAAATTATAACTCATATAGTTATAAAACAAACAGACTTAAATGAATAAATATATAAACACCCCTGACCCTCCCCCACATGCTCATAGCCTTGACGTGGCGTGGGGGCTATTAATTATTTACAATTATAATTTCACTTGTGTTGACTGAAAGGTCAATTAACAATTCATTGTAATTGTAACTAATTTTGTCTAATATGAGCTACTAACAAGGATGACATATTTAAAATATTTTAATAACAACAGAGACATATAATTACATGTAATCTTCCGGTGTAATGGCGGCACCCAGCTAGAAAATTTTGAGTGGGTGGAAAACCCAATTTCAGTGAAAATATTAGTTAAATAACAGATATTAATGACATCTTCTGACAAGAATAACTGTATATAATCATTTTATTTACATAACTGCCAGGCACACGCCACGAGAACACGCACAACACCATCGGCATTGCTATCAATGTTAACCATGAGTGGCAGAGAACCAAAACCGTCATCGAAATTTTCTGATTGTGTTATTGGCGATGATCTAGAAGTAATGCTAGATGAAACTATCACTGACCCACATACTGACTTCGAATCGCCCGTCAATCACGAACAAGTTAACGGGAAAATAAGCAATGTTTCCTTTAAAACGTCCCCAGAACGTTTAGAAAAATGGAAGTCGGCTATTATTTCATTCTTTGGTCATGAAAATACCACCCTACATAAAGATGGAACTACAATTAAAGTAGTCTGTGATTTAGAGAAATCCAAAAACGCTTTGATTAAAATGAACTTCAGTGGTCATTCAAGGTGCCAAGTGCTCATAATATTTACAACCACTTACTTCCATAAGATCAAAATGTGTATCGATAGTCCTGCTATGTCACTTGAAGCAAATGAAACCAACCTGAACCCGATATCAAAAAGACATCCTAAAGATGAATGCCTAGAAAATGAACCAGCTGAAAAATCGCTCGACTCCTCAGTCACATTTGCAAAAGCCTTAGCAAATAAGGATACCTCTACACCTACAAAAGTTAAAAATGCAGACTTAACTATTGTTAACCCTAATGGTATTACACCCAAAGAGAGAATACAACAACACAGTCAGTCAATATCGGCTAAAATTGAAAATGTAAATAACTCTCTTTTGATCATTGATTCAACAATGAAATCATTCATCAATAAACTCTCAGACATCAAGACTGCAACAGATAACTTAATCCCAGCTATGAAATCAGAATGTTTAACGTCAAACAAAAAGATCCTACAAATTAGTGAAAATGTGGAAAACATCAACAATAAAATCAAACACTGCAATCTAGCAGTTGAATCAATCCACACTAAACTTAACATTCTTGACACACAGCTTAAAGAAAGTGCAAATGAGAAAAATGTAGTCCATGAAAAAATTAACACAAAATTGCAAAGCATAGAAAGTTACTGCAGTGAAAACTATGAATCCCTTGAACTATTCTCGAGTAAAATGAAAGATCTCCAGCAACGACTTGAAATTTTAGAAATGGAAATAAACTCTAATTATTCAAATTCTGAGAAAAACCTAGATACTACATGTAGTAACATGTGCGGACCAAAAAACATAAAAGAAATTAAACAAAGCCACTATGATACAACACCGAAAAATGCAACACAGTGTGACTACTTAAAACTTAGTGATTCAATTTTGAGAAGGATAAATCCAGTTAAATTTACACCAAATGGGAAAACTTTGAAAAGGTTCATACTTGGAGGTATAAACACATGCGAGACCTTCATCTGCAAACATGGATCTAAACTGAAACCTAAAAACGTTTTAATAAACATTGGCACAAGAGATATTCGCACGCCTGTGGGAATAGAAATTAAAAGTGTATCAAATCTATATCAAACCCTGGAACACACTTGGCCTGAAGCTACAATTTTTATCCTACCAATTATTAGAAGGATGGACACACCATACGATCTAATCAAACAAGCCAATTTGTTACTCACAAGTGAAAGCAAGAAATTTCAAAAGATCAGAATATTGGACATATTTGACCCAACTGAGGACATGTTTTATGATCAGGCACACTTAAACAACATTAAAGGTCTACCAGCAGTTGTACGACATTTGAAAACTAACATGAATATGTATCCTGGCAAAAGTGAATCTACTCAATATAGAAGAAGCTTTAATAGTGTTAACTACAGACAATCGCCTAATTACTACGACACAGGAAACCAATATAAACATCCACCTCGACACCAGAAGATGAGCCCCAATAGACCACCATGGATAGTTCCAAACAATCAGTTTCCTCCACAATGGCAGCCACCTTGGTTTTGGCCACCATTGAATAGAAATATGCACAATTACAATGAAAGAAATCAATACTAATAATAAAACAATGATGTCACAAAACCATAATATGTACATCTTAACATGTACATCATACTCACTTCTTTTTTCTTTTTACATGTTATTATTATGTTCATATATTACACACTTTTATATTTTCCTAAAGAAATAAGCAATTAGCATGTACTACATGTTTTGAACCAATACCTATGTCCAGTCTCTGCCTTGTACAACGTAAGAAGTTTCATTAAAAAACATTTAGATTTTGAAACAATTCTATTTTTGTTTAATTTGTATCAGCTCATAGGCTACAGATACATGTACATGTGTACATATAACTTACATCAGTGAATAGTTGAAGTTATCAACTGTGTTTTGATGTCAATTGATTTAATTCTTTAATATCATTTATTTTATATTCTCTTTATTCATTGTTATTGCAATAAAATGTGGTAAATGTATTGAATATTTTTTATATACTTTATAACCTTTAGCATGTATTAACTTAGTGTTAATGTAAATTTAGATATATTGTACCCTATAGACATTTATCAGACAAATATTCACTGATTTTGGGTTTTCTATAACTCCTCAATAACACCAGAATTAAACATTTCATACAAATCACTTAAATCAGCCTTATGGAATATTGAAGGCCTCACTGTAGATAAAATTAATGACCCTTATTTTTTCTCAGTTATCTCTGATTTTCATTTAATATGCTTTATCGAAACATGGACCAATGATGCAGACTTAAACTTAGATATTTCTGGTTATCAGATAATAGCAAAAAGTAATAGAACTAAACATCATAAAGCCAGAAGAAATTCAGGCGGCATTATTTTATATGCAAAAAACGCCATTGCTAAAGGAATAAGCAAGTTAAAAAAATCAGACTCTGATATTCTTTGGATAAAGCTTGACAAATCCTTTTTTCATTTAGACAAAGATTTATATATCGCCACCGTTTACATTTCACCCGAAAATTTTACCTATTATGTATCAGGTATCGAACCAATTTATGAACAGCTACTTGCTGATGTCACCAAATACTCCAGTTTGGGATACATTTTGGTCCAGGGAGATTTTAATGCCTATACCAACAACAAACCTGATTTTGTTTCCCATGATAATCATTTCCATTCAAATCAAGATGATTTACATTATGTTCATGATCAAAATATGCCAAGGAATAACCTTGATCTCAAACTTCTCAACAATAGTGGTAAATATTTACTTAACTTATGTAAAGAGTCAGGCCTAAGACTTTTAAATGGTAGAACTACAGGAGATTTACATGGAAAATTCACTTGTTTTACATACAATGGCTGTAGCGTAGTAGACTATATGCTTGTTTGTAAAGACTTGATTAATCTTATTTGTGAATTCAATGTACACAACTTAACTTCGTTATCAAATCATTGTATCTTAAGCTGCTCATTACTTGCATGCTTTATTCCCCAGAAAAAACAACAACTACCACTGGATCCAATACCAAATAAATTTGTATGGTCCTGTGAAGCCATAAACCTCTATATTAAGAACACTAACAGTAAAGAAAGTTGTATCAAATTAAAAAGTTTTATAGATACAAATTTTAATAATGTCGACCTGGCATTATCAGCTTTTAACTCAATCCTCTATGACAACGCTGCAAAATCTGCTAAACTGGTAAGGAGGCCCCAGACACATATTAAAAAACATAAGAAATCTAAAAGAAAACCTTGATTCTCAGAATCTTGTCAAGAACTTCATGTATCTGTCAAAAATTATGAAATACTAGTAAACAAATATCCCTACAAAGCAGAATATAGGCAGAAATTCTACAGTTTAAGGTTTAGACTTAGACGCCTAAACAAATATGAAGAAAAAAAATACTACCAATCAACAATCTCAAAACTAAACTCTTATGAAAAAGATCCCAAAATGTTTTGGAATATCATAAACAAAATAAACAACCAAAAATTTAGAAATAACAACTCGCACGAACTTTTGCCCCAAGAAGATTTTTTACATTTTTACAAAAAGCTTAACACAGAAGATATAAATAACAATAACTTTCAATCACAAATTATCCAAGATTTTAATGATATTAAAAATAATAACTCTAACAAAAACACATCCAGCAACCTCAATTCTGAAATAACATGTGATGAAATCTTGTCAGCAATCAAATCAGTTAAAAATGGCAAAAGTACTTCTGCTGATATGATATCAAATGAGATGCTAAAGAATGCAACTTCTACCTTATTAAAACCTCTTCATAAACTGTTTAATATGATTTTTAACTCTGGCCAATTTCCTGTAGCATGGAATGAAAGTTTTCTTGTTCTCCTTCATAAAAAGGGAGAAAAACTAGATCCTGGAAACTATAGAGGTATATCCATAAGTTCAAACTTGGGCAAACTTTTCAATAAAGTCATGTATTTTAGACTTGTTAAATTCATGGATAATGAAAATCTTATCAGCAAAAACCAAATAGGTTTTAAAGAGAAATGTCGTACAACTGATCACATTTTTACTCTTAAATCGATTATTGACCAATATAAAAATAATAAACAAAAGGTCTTTGCTGCTTTCATAGATTTGAAGAAAGCCTTTGATACTGTTTGGAGAACTGGGTTATTTTATAAACTTCTCATAGGTAATATACCTGAAAAATTTTTTAACATCATTCAATCAATGTATACTAATACAACTACAATTCTCAAATTCTCAAATGGGCTAAGCCCACCCTTTATGTCAGAGAGGGGAGTCAAACAAGGAGATGTTTTGAGCCTCTGCTCTTTAACTATTTCATAAACGACATAGTAAATAAGTTAGACAATACTTTAACTGATCCAGTGGTTGTCGGTGATATATCCTTAAATATTTTATTATATGCTGATGACATTGTTATACTGTCCAAAAGCCAAGAGGGTCTTCAGAAAAGTCTTGATATTTTATATGATTATTGCTTATCATGGAAGTTACATGTAAACACTGAAAAATCCAACGTTATGGTGTTTAACTCAAATGGTAAAACATTTTTAAAGCATTTTACATTCAATAAGACCCTTCTTGAAACTGTTACAAATTATTGTTACTTGGGTTTAACTTTGAAATATAATGGTAACTTTTGTCTTGCTGTAGACAGTCTTATGGAAAAGGCCAGAAAGGCATACTTTAAAATTAAGAAAACAATTGGTCTAAATAATCCATGCAAACTTTTAGAAAAACTTTTTGACAGTTTAGTAACCCCAATTATTTTATATGGATGTGAAGTATGGGGGGTTGACTATAAATGTAAAGATTCTGATCCGTTTGAAAAATTACATATAAAATTCATAAAAGAAATTCTAGGAGTTCATTGCAAAGCATCAAATGATGCATGCCGTGCTGAACTAAATAGAGTACCACTCAAAAATAAGATTATATTCTCAGCAGTAAATTTTATTCAACACATCATTTCTTCTGAACACTCACTAATCAACAATGTTTTTCAAAAATTACAAAAAACAAGCCCTTGGTTTAAAAAAATCAAAACCTTTTTAGATGATCTTGGAATGTCGTTCGTAACAACTAATTTGAACTCTCTAAAGAGCAATTTTAACCAAATAAAAGAAAGAATAAATGACCAATGTATTCAAAATCAATTTTCAGATATTTCAAAATCAGAAAAACTCGACTTTTTCAGGAAGGTTTACAGCACAGGCAAAAGAGCACCTTATGTTGACATCTTGAAAAACAAAAATGATAGAGCTGCATTATGCCAAATACGAATTAGCTCTCATACATTAATGATTGAAAGAGGAAGACACCTTAAAATCCCAAGAGAGTTGAGAGTTTGTAATTTTTGTAATTCTGGTCAGATAGAAGATGAAAATCACTTTATTTTATACTGTTCAAAATACAAGCAACTAAGGGAAACATTTCATACAAAGATATTGAATCTTTCTCAAAACAAGAATCATTGTTTTAAAAATTTCCCAGACTTAAACTTTCTTTTAAATAATACCTCATACTACATATTAAAGTTGACTTCCTCCTTCATATCAGATGGGTTAAATATGAGGAAATGCCATGTTAATTTACCTGTATAATAAATAAGTATTATCCATATTACATTTTATTATAATAGTAACCCTACTGTATGGGTTGTAACATCAATTTTGTATTCAATTATTGTAATAGGCCTTAACCATTTATTGTAGATGAGTTTGAGCCAATAAAATTATTTGTATTTGTATTTGTAATACCAAGAATGCAAAGCTTTGAATGAAAAAATATATTTAAAAAATATCATTATAAAACTATAGACATTATTTTTATTTCACACATTAAATCATTTGTCTGTATCACCATTTTCAATATAATTCCTACTGACAGTACTTTTAGTACTTTCATTGCAATGAATTGGAGTGCTCTCCCCTAGCTATTTGACCTAATATAGGACGTATTGGGCGGTTACAAAAATCGATTCTGTGGGATAAAGCGTAATTATTTTTTCACAAATATTTGGATTATTATCATAATATATAGTGATATCTATCATTTCTGAGTTGTTTTCACCATAGATATGGTTGTTTTTACACTATTCCACGTTGTTTTTACACTTTTCGGGTTGTTTTTACACTATTCCACGTTGTTTTTACACTTTTCGGGTTGTTTTTACACTTTCGGTGTACACATTCTTCAGCTATTTTGGCAATATTTGCATAATACATTGTCTCCAAACTAATTCGTTGACCAAGAATTTGTTTTATAATTACGTTTTAAACGACAACATGTTGAAACCCGGGTTATTGATATAACTAAAAGATAAAGTGTTAATACTTAGCTTTTATCTAATTTATCTATACGAGTATGTCAATAAAGAACATGACATTCGAAATTGCACATGTATTATATTATAACCATTTACATGTAAGTATTACCCAGATTAAAAATGTGGGTCGTTATTTCTTGCCATTGAATGATAAATTATATTTTGTTTGCATACAACTGTAGATAACATTATAGATAACGAAGATCTATATTTTGACAGTAAGATCTAAATTGTATCCCAATATGAAATCTTCGGTAATAATAAGAACTAATCTAGCTTTCTGGGGACTAGGAGTGTTTGACTCACTTGACGGCTTGTTCCTATATCCTGCCATGACAAATTTTTCGACTAAAAAATTGACAGTTATCATCAAAGTTCATATTATAATAATTCTATTCATGCTGTAATTTATTTATATTAAGTGCTTTGATTGGATAAAAAACAATTAAATGGCGTCTTCTCAGATAATTTATATATCGATATTTCCTCTGAGCGGACTACTTTCAGTATCCGATGTAAACAAGATGGCGTCCTCCTAGCGTATCGTCAGGGACATGGTAGAATGTTTTCTCTGTCCCAATGATTTCCAAAAAAAAAATCGATTGAGATTTCAAATAAAATATAATATAAATACAATTTAGTGTTTCGTTTTGTTTTTTTTCCAATCAATATCTACAGAACCGCGATTCTTTTGGTACTACTTTTGCATATCCCTACGCTTCCCGGCCCAGGTACGTTTTGAGGTCTAGATGGTTTTCGGTAACTGTTTTTGCTGTTTTAAAAATCGCAACGATTATTTCACAGAATTATAAGGATTAAACACTGTGTTTTAGGAAGTTATCAAATTGAATGTGTAAACTCCGGCGACTCCCTCACTTCGAACTTTATTTAGTTTGTGAGTGAGTCGCCGGAGTTTACACATTGATAATTTCCTAAAACCCTGTGTTTAATCCTATATTAAATTCTGATTTTTTATTTTCTTTATTTTGATTCAAAGTTAGCACGTCGAACTTTGATTATAAAGTATAATTTAAATAAAAGAAGCTGAGACAGTTTGTATTAGAATAAAACAAGTTTTTTGACACAGTTATTCTTGTCACGGTTTGACAGTATTTTTAGTACATCTTCATATAAAAGTTATAAGGGCGAGATCTTTATACTAAAGCGGATAATCGAAGAACTTTATACAATAAACAATCACTAATGAAATGTTCGTTACACATAATAATATATGCTTGGGTGACTTAATTGGATACCAGTTACTTCGACATATTACTTTTGTTGTTAAAATGGGAATGAAATAATGATCCTGTAAAATACTCGGTATTTCAAATTTTAAACCTTTGAGGTGTGAGCGGCGTCATTCATAAAGGGACCTCAGTCGAAAATATTTTGAAATTGAGATTTTTGCAGAATTATTCTCCTTATACATCGGAACTTTCAAATGTAAAAGTTTCATAAAAGTTGAAATCCATAAAGGATATGAAATCGGCACTCACTACTGCCTGACGTTGATCAATTTTCTGGCGTTTTATCATAAGCGACATAGACGTCATTCAAAAGGTATGAGGAGCCTCGGTGGCCGAGTGGTCAAGGTAGTTCGTCTTCTATTGATCACGTGGTCTGTCGACACTGAGATTGCGGGTTCGATTCTCACTGCAGGCAGGGTGTACTCGACTCCCATCTTAATTGACAAGGATTGCCAGTTTTCCTACCGAAGGTCGTGGGTTTTCTCCGGGTACTCCGGCTTCCTACCCCAATAAAAACTGGACGCTATGATATAGCTGAAAAATTGCTGAAAGTGGCGTTAAACACCATCAAACAAACATAAAAGGTATGACTTTTCTTTATAATTTATTACGTTATATTCCAGTTAATCAGTTCTTGCAGTAATCATACGACATAAATAACTTCAATTTGCAACTGTTATTATTTATCAATAACGTTTTACAACAAATTATCTGTATGACTCAATTCGGAAATGTCCGTTTTGTAACTTATTGCACAATGTTTCGTCTAATAATTGTCCTATCTCGTATTTACGTGTATGTTTGGAAAGCGTAGTGTTCAAGGATATTTGAGTACACTTTAAATAATTTAGAATCATTAAATGAAACCAATTGTTTCTATTAATATACACAATAAGCTTTACTGAACAAATAAAATGAAATATACAACTCTATTATAAGCATACAAAAATTTGTTTCCGTTTACGACTTTTCAAAAGCTTTACCATACGGTTCGAATTTTTAGTTTAGTTTTGTATTGACCAAATAAAACAAATTGTCAAGTTAGAGATTTTTCCGACTTTGACAAGTGTGTAAACTTTAATTTTAGACATAATATTTGCAATGTGACCTAACCCACTAGTAGTAGAAAAACCTCATCCTTGCATTGTTATTGTACATAGTTACAAACATTTTGTAACAAGTATACTTTTGTCGTACTTATGGTAACCCACAGTCTCAATAATTCTAGGAAGTGGTAACAACAACAGTTGCTAGTCCAGTCCCGTTTATTTATAAAGAAAACCATGCATTCTTTATTTGTCATTGTCGAACGATTATTACATGTCTTCCATATCTGCCCTAATATCTTCCCGAGACTCCTATATATCTGCCCCGAGGCCGATATGGATTAGCCCATATATAAACGTTTTATCGTATACTTCCGACCCTAAGGATAGTAACTAAATTGAATATAAATAACAATTTTATCATTTTGCAACAAATGCTGAATTGAGGATGAATTTCTCTGTGCCTCCAGAGTCTAAAAACCGTTCATGCTCGGCCATTGTTGATATTGATGCAGACGTACCGGAAGTAAATTTCAAGAGATGCTCCGAATACGGGATTATCCGACCGGGGTGTTCAGATATGGGGTTAGCAGAACTGGGTGTTCAAATACGGTTTGGTCATTTCCGGTCGTATACAATATGAAAATTCCTATTATTTAGCCATAAGTATATGATAATGTTCATTATCATATACTTTGTAATACTATGTTTGTTTTTGCATATGTGATACAGACAATTTCAGTCAACTCATATCACAGGCGGTGTGATATGGATGAAATCTCACACCCCTAAGAATCTATATCACACCCCTAGGAATCCATATTACATCCATAGGAATCCATATTACACTCCTCACTGAACTGATGTCCAGTCTGTAGAAAAAGACTTTATTAGATTCCGTGTAACTTTAAAATGTCTGGATCCTTTTATTTTATATTTTATATTAACGGATTTTCCTTTTTATGTGTCGTCTGCTAAAAAATGGAATCAAACGGGAACGCAAACATGAAAGTTTGGAGATGAAAAGGACACACTTTCTTTCATCGAAACTTCACAGAAAGATTTATCATGTATTGAAGTCGTGCGCCTACTATTATGGATTTGGGAACTTAGTAATTTTCAGAACATTTGCAGAAGACGTTACTTATTTCGTGTAATCAACAAAATCCTACCAGTGTTCAACCCAGATCTCTGAAACTTCATAGAAAGACTGCATATGAATTATGCACCTGCAAATATAGAATTGCTCGTGGATTTTTTTCCCCTAATTTTCAAGACGTGTATTTTTTCATAACATTTGCAGAAGTATTTTGTGTAAAATCCTCCAACAGTTTTCAATCCAGATCTCTGAAACTTCAAAGAAAGATTCTATTTTGATTTTGATGCCCGTGTTCATGATTCGTGAATGTCAATATAAATAAATGACGTAAACAAGTAATAACATATTGATCTTAAACTTTCTCACTCAAACTGAACCCAAAATAGTTGCTTCCCAGTCAGCCACCCGCGGACGTGCCGTGCTGTTACTTGGCTTTGCTCAAATATTCCAACAAGATGTATTCAAAATTACCAGGGTGACAAATTGATTACGCCAGACGCGCGTTTCGTCTACTTAAGACTCATCAGTGGCGTTTAACTCTAAATGCTTAAAGTATTTTTCATTTGGCGATGGAATAATATAAGTCCACTGGGATCGTGTTAATACACAACACAATACAAGTATTTCAAAATATTATATAAAAAGTCTAAAGAATGTACCAACCAATAAACTTATTAAGTATCTGATCGACAAACATCAAGATACAGCATAAACAAAAAATAATATACAAGTCTAGAAGATTATGCAACGATACAAATGACGGTGTTTCTTGTCAAAAATTTAGACAAAGGCTGACCAATGAATGGCCTTAGTCATTGAATGTCAATATAAATAAATGACGTAAACAAGTCATAACATATTGATCTTAAACTTTCTCACTCAAACTGAACCCAAAATAGTTGCTTTCTAGTCCGCCACCCGCGGCCGTGCAGTGCTGTTACTTGGCTTTGCTCAAATATTCAAACAAGATGTAATAAAAATTACCAGGGTGACAAATTCATTACGCTAGACGCGCGTTTAGTCTACTTAAAACCCATCAGTGGCGTTTAACTCTAAATGCTTAAAGTATTTTACATTTGGCGATGGAATAATATAAGTCCACCGGGATCGTGTTAATACACAATACAGGTAGTTCAAAATATTATATAAAAAGTCTAAAGAATGTACCAACCAGTAAACTTATTAAGTATCGGATCAACAAACATGACGATACAGCATAAACAAAAAATAATATACAAGTCTAGAAGATTATGCAACGATACAAATGACGGTGTTTCTTGTCAACAATTTAGACAAAGACTGACCAACGAATGGCCTTAGTAATTGAATGCCAATATAAATAAATGACGTAAACATGTCATAACATATTGATCTTAAATTTTCTCACTCCAACTGAACCCAAAATAGTTGCTTCCCAGTCCGCCACCCGCGGATTTTAAGTTCATATTTTTTTTTTATTAACTTCCATAACTGATGAAAAAATCGATATTAAAATTATCACATCAAAATGTCTTAAATAAAATGCCTAAAGGCCTTCTGGTAGATATGGGGGTCTCGGGTTGATATGCGGTGTGATATGAAAATCGCCGTATAATAACCTCTTAATATTAACCAATTTCTGTTGAATATATACCTACACATGGAAAGGATTGTTATTAATATGAAGTAATTAACGTTTTTCCGATATTTCATGCAAATGATTCTGTAAGCAATATCATATTTCCAGTCAGTTGCTGATTTGGATAATTATATTAATTTAAAAACTTGACCGGAATATTATGGTATTTTCGTTACGAAACCTAAACACGATTTTCAACATGGGTTTTTAATTTTGTTCAATTTGTAGAACTTGGTCAAATGTGGTAAATATATTCCTCTGTTAAATTTAATAACAAGCTTGTTGATATACAAGTTATTTTACTCCAAAGGAGAAAGTTGTCAAAAGTTGACCGGACGAGTAGTTCTGCTTGCTTCAAAAGCGTCAAGACAATGGTCTTCGATAGCAAAAGAATGTCGAGCTTCAAAACTTTTTCTCTGTCGTACAGTAGAGAATCGATATTCCACGCGAGCTTTTTGGTATACTTAAAATTATATGTATTTATCTTGCTACTATGCACAAAGTACGGTTAATATAACAGATGCTTTAAGTAGAAAAAAGAAAATGTGGGCCTCGGTGGCAGAGTCGTTAAGGTTCGTTTACTACTGATCACGTGGTCAGTCAACATTTGTATTGCGGGTTCGATTCTCACTGCAGGCAAAAGCCTACCGCATTTCGGGGTTTTCTCCGGGTACTCCGGCATTCTGCTGCAGTAAAAACTCGACGCCATGATATAGCTGAAAAATTGCTGAAGTGGCGTTAAACACCATTCACACAAACAATAAAAGTAGAAAAGGTCTAAATATGCTTTGAACCGCGCTGCCTATTAAAGTTGGTTACGTTAATAACATGTCTGTCGTTTTAATGTCAAAAACAAAAAAAGTAAATAAATACACTTAAGTACGTCAATAGTTTATGTGCAGTAGTTCCGAATTTTAAGTTAAAACTTGCTTTCTGTGAATTTTTGAGAATACTTATGTCTAAGCAATGGACCTGCTTGAAAGTCCCATTTGTTCTTAATTTAATACTCGTGTATCAAGTTTTTTTAAGGAACGTTGAATGAGCAAGTGTAGCATGTGATTGTTTGAAAAAAATATGCAATCGAAACAAATAGGTGCAGCATCAAAACGAAAATGCCGCGACGTCGAGGATATATCATAAATACCTATCAAAGGTTACAAAAAGTCATGATGTTTAAACAGGAAAATACTGATAATTAATCGAGAACTGGTGTGAGAAAAACAATCCTACTTACTCTGTTTCTATCTTCGTCTAAATTCGTGTTGTTTTTCTGGGACAAAAGCTACAACCTCAGTGGAAAATAAAAAAACAACTTCCAGCTGCAAAGATTACAAGACTGAATAGGTAACCATAAATAAACAAGTATAACGAATTATTCTCCCTTAGCGCAATCTTTTAATATTGCCAAAGAAATCACCTATCACTACATGTATCAAGCTAATAAATCTTTTCATACATAACGTATTTCTTTGTTAATGCAAACTAGATTGTATCTCTGTAAAAATATTCAGCTTTTCAATTTCACAGTTCATAAATAAGTATATTGCATTAGGCGAAAGATTTTGATGTTTTTAGTTACTATTTTAGATATAGACATTTAATAATAAAAATATCAAATGGTTGTCTTCGTTTCCTGTCTGATGATTTTTAAAACGTTTGCAAATGTACTGCATAAGGAGAAAGCTTACTACGTTTGAGTGACTTATTCAATTAGATCATAAATATTTTATTTCTTAAATACTCCTCAACGACAGGACAACAAAGCGACGAAACAGACAACACAAACCTACCGATCGACTTCTTTCTAATTACATCTACATGTATTTGAATAGGGTACAAATAATGTATCATATGGTTTGAAAGCGCATACAGACGGAAACATAACTAAATATTGGCAAGCCAGATTATTAAAATATGCATGATTTTGTTAAAGTAAACTTTAATAGGCTGTGTATTATTTTTCACTACCATGAACATATACCTTATATCTTTCAGATTACCCATTTGTTTAAGCTACCACGAACAGTGGGCTGGACAACTTTTGAGTAAAATTAAGTTAAATATCAATTAATTTTATATTAAATTAAATAAAGGAATATAGGAATCACTTTTGAATGAGGTTTTGCATGTTTGTACAATTTGCTTTTGAAGTTGAAATTCCTCTGCATGTCACATTCCAAATAAAGACCAACAACTCTTTTTTAATAGAATTAAGTTTCACATCGAAACATGAATTTGTTATTCAATTTTTTAAGTAATATATTGCCCACCCATATAAGAACTATTCTGATTGGTAGATGATTATGTCACACGCAATCTGATTGGTTATAACTATATCGAATTTCGAATTTCGAGTCTCGAATCCTAGGAAAGACTAGATCATATTTTTCGTTAAAACAAGTCTAGTTTTAATATCCCATATGTAGGGCAGTGATAATGATCATTGGTTTAAGGCATGGTTTAGATCAACAAAACACGTATTATTAGATAATACTAAAGCAAACCTGGAGCCTCCTGTAAAATGGGTTGGTGTTTTAACATAGTCATATTATACTTTGTACTTACTGATATTATTTTGGTTACTTTGATTGTCGTTTAATCGAGGACAGGCCATATCAATATTTTTCATTAAAAACAGGCGCAATTTAAAGAACAAAATCAATAAGACATAATTCTACGACGGCTTATTCGTGCCAAAAAACAAATACAAAAAAATTCTTATTTCGTTTGAACTTTTTATTAAATCGTTGCAACAATTTATTAAATCGTTTGAACAGTTTATTAAATCGTTACAACGATTAATTAAATCGTTTGAACGGTTTATTAAATCGTTTCAACGATTTATTTAATCGTTTGAACAGTTTATTAAATAAATCGTTGTAACGATTTAATAAATCGTAGAAACGATTTAATAAACCGTACAGACGATTTAATTGATTGAAGTATGTAATGAATTCACTTACCAAGGTCTCCTGTTTAATTACAATGGCACTTTTACTGTAACTCAGAAAGTTCTTTCTGAACAAGGTAGAAAAGCAGAATTCTCTTTAATGTGTAAAATAAATGATGATTTTTTTAATGTAGAGACGCAACTATCACTTTTCGATACTTATATTTCGAGTATATTGAATTATGGCTGTGAAGTATGGGGATATCACAAAGCAAATGATATAGAGTCTATTCGTGTAAATTATTTGAAGCTCATACTTAAAGTGAGAAAATCAACTGTTAACCATATGGTTTACTTTGAGCTCGGTCGTACACCATTGTATGTGAATAGATATGTCAAAATGATGTCTTACTGGTTGAAATTATTAACAACCGAAAACTGTATATTAAAAAGCATTTATGAAGATATGTTTGAGTCATCAATTGTAAAACCGAACAATAAGTTGAATTGGGCTTGTAAAATAAGAGATATTTTACATCAATATGGTTTCAATGATGTATGGAGATCGCATTAACAGTCACAACTTTTTGTATGAATTTAGAAAACGAATTGTCGATAATTATGTATCTGAAGCCATGTCATTTTTTGATATACCACCAAAATGTATGTATTATAGATTTATACACGAAGGCAATAACCTTCAATTTTATTTGAATCGGCCTGTAAAGAGTATGTACAAATATTTGATAACTAAATATAGAATTAATGCTCATTCCTTACATGTTGAGACGGGAAGGTATTATAAGCTACCCAGAGAAGAACGTAAATGTCTGATGTGTAATAATAATAAAATTGAAGATGAATATCATTTTTTATTAGAGTGTGAAAATTATAACGATATAAGATCTAAATTTATAAAATCTTATTATTATAGGAATCCATCATGTTACAAAATGATACAATTGTTATCTATACGAAACACCAAAGAGCTTAATAATCTAGGAAAATACTTGTACGTAGCTGAAAAGCGACGTACATCTTAATGTTCATTATATGCCAAACTCCGCTGTACATGTCTATACATGTTTGTAATCTGTTAATGTCTTACATTGTATATATATCTAACGTGTATTATAAATCCTATATACTGTATTGTATTTGGAAATAAACTACTTACTATACGACGGCTTATTCGTGCCAAACAACAAAAAGGAAAAAAAATCTTATTTCGTTGTAACGAATAAATAAATCGTTGAAACGATTTAATAAACCGTTCAGACGATTTAATAAATCGCTGTAACGATTTAATAAACCGTTCAAACAAAAAAATAAGATTTTTTTTTCCTTTTTGTTGTTTGGCACGAATAAGCCGTCGTATAAATCAATGAGCAGTATTTAAATTTAAAGTTGTCAATAAATATTAACATCTTAAAGATATATAATTGAGCACAATTAAGTGTTAGTCAGGACTTAATATATATATATATATATATATATATTTTATTCTGATAATGGTACAATGGTATACAGAAGATACATGTAACAAGTGATATATAATACAAACAATACAGAACAATACAAAAAACAATACAAAAACTATTTACAATATTTACAAGTGCAGAGCGTTAAGCTCGTTAAGCTCGGAGGACTTAACACAAAAATTTATATGTCTTATAAATGCACAAAGCTTCTTTAATTTTGATTTTATTGTAATGTTCATGAATTCATCAAATTTCAGCACATTCGGGAGAACTGTATATTTTTGATCAATATACGTGTTTCTTTCTTCTGACACAAATTTACATTTCATGATAAAATGATATTCGTCCCCAAGTTCGCCCAAGTCACATAATTCGCCAATCCTTCTATCTCTATTAATATTCCCCATCTTCCACTCTCTATAGCTAATTTATGGTTGACATTTCTAAATCTACATAGAGTAAAAGCGTCACGAAACTGTCCAGATATTTTCAAAATAAACATTTTCTTTAAAGATACGACAATTCAGTGTTTTGGGGTTGTTTTGAATATCCGCATGCCATAATTGTTTAAACTGGTGTTGAAGTATTATCTTAACAGTGGCTTTCAGCCAAAATTCACTTATAAAATTTTGTGTTAGCCATATATATGATAGGCCAGTTTCATTTAGTATGAACTCGACATTCTTCAACCATTCAAACTTTGTACTAGTTTCATGTGATATATTAAGTAATAATCTGTAAGAGAGAATGAAAAATTTTGTTTGTTTACCACATAACAGATTTGCCCAGTAGGCAATAGTGCGTACTTTAATTTCTATATTTAGAGTGTATCGTCCGAGTTCTCCATAGATTACATAGCTTGGAGTCGAAGATTTCAAATGAATAAGAAGTTTACAAAATTTTAGATGGATTTTTTCTAATATATCATTGTTTTCAAAGCCCCAAATTTCGCATCCATAAAGTAAAATTGGCTAAACAAGTTTATCGAACAAATCAAGTTGACATCCAATTGAGGGATTATGGCTTCTTCCCCTTTTGATAACTTCGTACATTGCTTTTGTTGCTTTGTCTACGAGATGTTTTTTACAAAGTTTAAAAGACCCATTCTTAGAAAAATATATTCCTAGGTAATTAAATTCCTTTACAATGTCTAACTCAAAATTCCCATTCATGAATTTTAGGTTTGTTGGCATTCTACCACTGCATAAAATCATTATTTTAGTTTTATCAACATTAGCTTTCATTTTCCATTTGTTGCAATATGCATGGAATTTGTCAATCAAAATAATTGGAGATCTTTTGATGATTCTGCCATTAATACGGTGTCGTCGGCATATAGAATTGCAAAAAGTTTAATATATGAGCCGTCTCATGAGAAAAGGTACAAAAACTCATTTTTTACCAAAATTGAGATTTTAACATTTTGCTATAGCTGAAGTCCTGCTGATTTATATGTTTTTTCCGTTTGTTGGTATCTTTACTAATGAGGAAAATATTAACATTTGAAAAAAGGGAAGATAAATAAAAAAATTAACAACATTATTTTTGACGTCAGAAAGTTTTATATAACGCCATGTTGTTAATTAATAAGTTCATTCCTCGTCCACAAACTCTGATGCACAAAACTGATCTTGGAAGGCTGGCCTTATGTACTGGCGAACTGTTCTAAAAAGGTATTTCTTCCTTTCAGCTGAAAATCCAGCCTCTGGAATGATTGAAGGCGGTGGCATGTCAGTTACATTTATATTTCTCGATTTAAGAAGATCTTTTTTTGTCTCTGTATCATCTTTAGATTTTTTAACGAAAACAAATCCAGGATGATCTTTTGAAAATCGAAAGTGTTGGTACTGCCTAATTCCATTTAGAGGCTTAAAAATTCCTGACAGAAATGATTTCCAGTCCTTCCAATGCCATGTGACTTGTCCGTTTTCGTCATGTTTTAAAACGGCCACATTCGAAAACGCTGATTTATTGACAACGTCTGCTACATGTTGTACCACATCAGCGTCAGTTCGTCGGTACAGTTTTTTGGAATGTGCAAATCCTGCATCTATAAGGCACCTGTGTAGTGAAAGATACACATTATTGTTTTAGATCTCCATAAAAAGAAGTTGGTGTTATGTTTCAGATCAACAAATAGTTCATAAATATGTTCAAACTGTTGAGTTCATATGTCCCTTCCTTTGACAACATCCCAATTAGCTTAAAATGATTAATTGAAATCTGTATAAAGTAAACAAAAAACTGCACAATATATTTTCTTATTTGAATTGAAATAATTTTTTTTTCAAATTCAAAAGAATGAAGAATGTAACATCAATATGTATTTTTGATTTTTTAGTTGGTTTTACAAAAATGGCAGAAGAGGTTACGATTCATCTCGCCTTGATACCACTTACCGACCGTGGACACACTTCTAGATATTTTCTCGTTTTCATTAATATTTATTAGCGAACGGGAACGACGTTTATTGAATAAAACCTTTTTGATAAGTTTAAACACCACTTCGCCAGACGTACAAGAGACCAATCAAAATAGGACATTGAATATTGAGTCATGAAAACAAGTGTGCCCACGGTCGGTAAGTGGTACGTAGCAAATCGAGAACGCGACCGGTCATGGGCTTCCGACGATGGTTACGATTACAAAAATATTGATTCTGGTATCTCACCTAGCATGTCCTGGAATTTGCATCATATAATTTATGTTGTCATGTAATCCCGTCATAACTCTCCAACAGAGGTAAGCAAGAACATACATGTTTTTATTTTGTCCTGAAATGAAAATTAAAATTATTACAGAACATCAAATTTTTGCAATAGAAATGCTCTCTTTTGAATGGTAAGTATAAATATGTACTGAGAGTATTTAATCATTAAAAATGATATTATATGCTTGTGTAGCTGTAAACAACAAAATCGTCCATATAAACTATATATATGTTTGCGATATTCTGATGTTGCGGAAAAAAAACTAAAGAAGTCTAAATAACTATAATGCAGATCAAAAGTAGCACTTAAAAGAATTTGTTGATTGTTTAATTCAAATAAAAATAAGCTTCGTGCTTTTTAGGATATAATAAATACGGAATATTGGAAATTTCGTTTTTGATGCAGACTGTATCACTGCATTGACGACAAGTATCATATAAACGCACAGGGCAAACCTGATACGGTAAGCCGTTATAAAGTTGGTATAAAAACAAAATGTCTATATTCGTTACATCAGCTTCTAACCTTATAAATTCCAGTTCGTTTTTACTTACTTTATTGGTAATTTATGACCCATAATTCGGTGATACATTCCAGTTGTTACTAACTTTATCAGCGGTATACACAAAAGGGAAACGGTACAAATATCCGATAACTTTTAAATCACTATATGATTTTGACTTTTTCGAGCAATTAATGTTTCAAACGCGGGTTCCGTTGTTTAACAGTTTCTAAATTAGTACCTGCGCAATTATCTGCATGCATGCCACATTCCTTCTCACCATAACCAAAATTAGAGAGTGCATGATCTAACATTGATATAACGGCATTGGGACCATGTACATTTGACCCATCCTTACCTAGAAATGTCAAACATCATTTGAATACTGTCCAAATATAAATGATAACATGTTAAAATTAGAATGCATGTAAATAAATAGTTGCTACATGTAACTGTATGCGATCATCACCACCCGCGATCTTCCCTGAACAACCCAGCCCTCAAGCATGTAATAAAAAGAATAATACTTTAGTTTTGTGGCTCCTACAAGTATTTTGGATACATAATATTAATACACAACGAACATGAATGTATACACGTATACAATTATATCCTACCCATTCTCACTGCAGGCAGGGTGTACTCGACTCCAATCTTAATTGACAAGGATTGCCAGTTTTCCTACCGCAGGTCGGGGGTTTTCTCCGGGTACTCCGGCTTCCTCCCCCAATAAAAACTGGACGCCATGATATAGCTGAAAAATTGCTGAAAGTGGAGTTAAACACCATCAAACAAATAAACAAACCTACCCATTGTAAACACCTGCATTCTTGATTTGATGATTGACGTCACGTGGTGACCCCGGATGTTTCATAAATGGTTAGTAGGCAAGAGTTAGCGTTTTTGGTTACATTGTAACGGGATTTTGCTTCAATTCGGATGTTTTAGTCAGTAGGATATATTTGTTACACAATCAGTTGCTGACCTAATACAAAATATACACGATTATAAATTTTGAATTGGATCAACAACATGTCTGTGCAACTATTAATGAACAGTGTATCACTTAGGATTGGGCCAAATGATTTCCTTGATCAATATATGATCACATTTACATGCTAAATACCTACCAATAGATTGGTCTTCATCAATTAGGCAATTATATTGAAGAGGAACACCATCAAATCTTACTCCAAACATGTGAACTTTTCGTGCAGTGACGAAATACATTGCACCAATTTGTCTGCATCTATGGGGTAACAAAAAGTGCTGTGAGAAGTCAAACGTGTAATGCATATTTCTATAATTAGTTGAGTTAGGTGGGATTTGACCCTCGGGTCTTTCAACATTGTGCAGTTCATCGTAAGCATTTTGAACTGAGGTTTTGTATACCGCTCGTTCTGCTATACTCAATTCGACATGTGTTTTAAGTTCATTGGTATATTTGAGTTTGTCCTCGTCTGTGGTGGAATCAATTATTAACTGTTTTATTTTTTCGCATTTTCCACATACATCATCTTTTGGTCCAGCTATTTTGATTTGTGGACAACATTTTTTCCAAATATCTCTAAAAGAGGATACGCCTAAAACTCTATGTAACTCTACATCCAACGCTGACTTGTACTTTTCGTGAAGTTTTAAAATAGTTTCAGACGAAGAAAGAAATATAGGAGGGTCTTCATCGCGTCCTCGAGGAGCAGCGGGTTGAGGTAGTCCGAATTCATTTGCATATCCCATTAAAAAATCTACCACACGTTTTGAATCCTCATATTTTATTGCATGTTTTGGTGTAACACCGGCGTTTCCATGTTCACGAGGAACAGCACCATTTTTATCCATACGCATTTTTAAATTTCGGAAATACTTTTCACCAATGTCGAAGCAAAGTTTAAAACATTCTCTGCAAACTGAGCGGCTTTTAAAAGAAAATGAACACCTTGTCCTCTTTCTTTTACCTTCCGTGTTATCTAAATCTTTAGTATTTACATAAGATAAAGATCCCATTATATACATATCTCGTTCCGATTTGGTCATTTCCCGAACTAGAAAAATATTTTCTTTTATTTCTTTTAAATCAAATTGATTTAAGCATTCATGGGACTTGCTTGAACAACAACCCTTAGTAAAAGCCGCTTCTACATCATTTAAATCATTGTCAAAAGTATCAGCAGCTTTACTGTTACTTTGAATAGACCTATTATCAGATTCATTATTTATTTCAGCTGAAAGCAGACGCAGTCAATTTCCGTTGTGTGAATTGTTTCATTACTTTGATCATTTTGATCTTCGGAGAAACTCTCATCCCGATTTTCATAATTATTTCCTCGAACGGGTACTTGTCCAAAATGTTCATGATACAGCTCGTCAATTTCCTGTAATAATATAAACACCATACACGTGAAATGCCTCAATATCATTTCTAGTCAACAAGAAATGTACTAGTTAATAAAGCATCAAAACAGTTTCTATAAAAAGCGTAAATAAACTATTTCACTGAAATGCAACTCATTGAAGTCGTGTTCTCCAAACAATTTGACTAAATTTCATAATCAATTTTATTAACTACTTATTACAGATATTACTTAACTTTACAAAAATTTAGAATTTGTTTTTGCTTCGTTTTGTTTTTTGTTTGCCTTGTTTGTTTATGTATTTATTTGTTTATGCAATTCGTTTTTTTTTAATTATTTTTCTTTATTTATATTTTATATTTATATTTGTAAGGGGTGGGGTGTTTGCTTGTAAGGCAAAACTTAAAAAAAAATCTGATCGTTTATGTGTTGTATATAAATGCCCTTGTGTCGATGAACTATTTTGTAAATTGTGTATTATAATTATTTTGTGTGTGTGATAAAAAGCAATTTTTCAAAAGATTGGTAAAGCGTTTAAAGACTTTTTTTACTATTTTATAATTGTTTTGTTAAAATAAAATTTATTAACTTCAATTAGCAAACAAAAGAAATCCATTAGATCTACACCGCTAATTTCAAGATATTTTTAGAAATTTTGTACGTAAAGGGTGACGTGTATGTTTTCGTAAATAGTACTTTCACTTTTAATCTTTGAGCTCGGGATATAACAAAATAGTATAAAGATGATAAAATAAACATTTCACTGTGTAGATATTCGTCAGATAAATAACGAATTGCAGAAAATAGCACGATTGCATCTGGAAATTAATCAATTACACAGGGGGTTTTCCAGTGAGCGACGTACTGATTATTGACCTGCGGCCTTTGGTAAAATCTTTTATATGGAATTGAAAATATCGTAATTTTTTTTACCAGTAATAAATCCATATTCAAATAATCTTTTTCTCAAATTTTGTAAAGTTTTGACAACCCATTGTCAAGTTTTTCATGAGGATACCGTCGTCTGCAAACGACTCGCAACTGCGCGTAACGCTAAAATCATTACGTTCACTCCGAGGTTGTTTTCTCGATAACAACGTCACGAAGTTTTTGTACCTTTTCTCATGAGACGGCTCATATATATCTTATTTTTCTTCTAAGGCATCTGAAATAGTAGTTAATCCGTTAACGTTTTCTTGGCAGAAGAAAGTCTCCAAATCGTTTAGAAAAAGTAAAAATAGAAATGGGGTAAATTCTCGCCTTGACGTAGCCCCAAGTTGCTTGGAAAATAGTTTGAAATCTCCCTATTGTAAGACAAACAAGATTTTATGTTATCGTAAATATTATAGATTATCTTGTACATGTTCCCCGTTATATAATTTATAAGCATTTTATACCATAAGGCATCTCTCCTTACAGTATCGAATGCTTTTTCAAGATCTATAAACGCGCAGTATAATTTTGTCTTTCAGTTATATATTTCAAAAAATGAGTGCAACGTAACGATACAGTCTAACGTAGAATAACCTTTCCGGAAACCACATTGACTTTCACTTATTAAAAGTGCTTCGTCAGAAAATTTTGATAATCTATTACTCATTATAGCCGTGAAAAGTTTTGCAAAAAAGCTTACAAATGTAATTCGTCTGTAATTTTTAGGATCAAATTGACTTCCATTATTCTTATAAAAGGGTTTAATAGTTCCGATTGTCCAAGATTCAAGTACTATTCCGGTTTTAAAAATCAAGTTAAATAGCTCTTTATATACATCCAATCAATAAGTCACATGACGACTTAATGTATTCGTTAAAAATCATATCATCGCCACTGGTCTTATTGTTTTTTAAGTTTTAATACATCTCAATATCTTATCATATGAAATGGGATTATTTAGTGTGCAATTTAATTTGTCTATAGAAGTTTGTTCAATATTTGGCAACACCATTGGTTCTTCGTCCACAGAGTTAAGATCTTTAAAGAAATTAACTAAAATGTCAAAGTTCATCATTGGTTGTTTAGTAAATTCTCGTTGCTTCAAAATTTTCCAAAAATCTCTTGTGTTTTGTGATCTGAGATTTTTTAATTTCTTTCCAAGTTCCCTTCCATGCATTTTTATAGCTTTGTCCATAACCTTTTAATATTTTTTCTCTGCATTTTTAACCTTATTCTGCAATTCTTGCGACGGGCTTGATTTAAACTTGCGTTTTCATTTTCTGTAGTTTTGTCTTGCGGATTTGCAATCGACGCTAAACCACGGTTTATTCTCACTGTTTTTTGATACATGCTTTCTACCTATATTTGATCGTGTACCAAAGGTTTTGTAGCTGATTCTACTAAAATTGAGGCTGTTTCAAGTACAAGCGAATTTATGACATTTTTATTGACATTTTCGATATTGATATTTTTGATTAGATTGGATAGTTCGACAAGTTTCTCATAATTTATGATTGCTTTAAATTCCTGTTTCCTTTCAATGTTACATATATTTATTCTGAAATTTATTTGTGTTTTAGAATGGTCAGCTTCAGGTTCCTTTTGATGATTCTGCCATTAATACGGTGTCGTCGGCATATAGAATTGCAAAAAGTTTAATATATATATCTAATTTTTCTTCTAAGGCATCTGAAATAGTAGTTAATCCGTTAACGTTTTCTTGGCAGAAGAAAGTCTCCAAATCGTTTAGAAAAAGTAAAAATAGAAAGGGGGGTAAATTCTCGCCTTGACGTAGCCCCAAGTTGCTTGGAAAATAGTCTGAAATCTCCCTATTGTAAGACAAACAAGATTTTATGTTATCGTAAATATTATAGATTATCTTGTACATGTTCCCCGTTATATAATTTATAAGCATTTTATACCATAAGGCATCTCTCCTTACAGTATCGAATGCTTTTTCAAGATCTATAAACGCGCAGTATAATTTTGTCTTTCAGTTATATATTTCAAAAAATGAGTGCAACGTAACGATACAGTCTAACGTAGAATAACCTTTCCGGAAACCACATTGACTTTCACTTATTAAAAGTGCTTCGTCAGAAAATTTTGATAATCTATTACTCATTATAGCCGTGAAAAGTTTTGCAAAAAAGCTTACAAATGTAATTCGTCTGTAATTTTTAGGATCAAATTGACTTCCATTATTCTTATAAAAGGGTTTAATAGTTCCGATTGTCCAAGATTCAAGTACTATTCCGGTTTTAAAAATCAAGTTAAATAGCTCTTTATATACATCCAATCAATAAGTCACATGACGACTTAATGTATTCGTTAAAAATCATATCATCGCCACTGGTCTTATTGTTTTTTAAGTTTTAATACATCTCAATATCTTATCATATGAAATGGGATTATTAAGTGTGCAATTTAGTTTGTCTATAGAAGTTTGTTCAATATTTGGCAACACCATTGGTTCTTCGTCCACAGAGTTAAGATCTTTAAAGAAATTAACTAAAATGTCAAAGTTCATCATTGGTTGTTTAGTAAATTCTCGTTGCTTCAAAATTTTCCAAAAATCTCTTGTGTTTTGTGATCTGAGATTTTTTAATTTCTTTCCAAGTTCCCTTCCATGCATTTTTATAGCTTTGTCCATAACCTTTTAATATTTTTTCTCTGCATTTTTAACCTTATTCTGCAATTCTTGCGACGGGCTTGATTTAAACTTGCGTTTTCATTTTCTGTAGTTTTGTCTTGCGGATTTGCAATCGACGCTAAACCACGGTTTATTCTCACTGTTTTTTGATACATGCTTTCTACCTATATTTGATCGTGTACCAAAGGTTTTGTAGCTGATTCTACTAAAATTGAGGCTGTTTCAAGTACAAGCGAATTTATGACATTTTTATTGACATTTTCGATATTGATATTTTTGATTAGATTGGATAGTTCGACAAGTTTCTCATAATTTATGATTGCTTTAAATTCCTGTTTCCTTTCAATGTTACATATATTTATTCTGAAATTTATTTGTGTTTTAGAATGGTCAGCTTCAGGTTCCTTTTGATGATTCTGCCATTAATACGGTGTCGTCGGCATATAGAATTGCAAAAAGTTTAATATATATATCTAATTTTTCTTCTAAGGCATCTGAAATAGTAGTTAATCCGTCAACGTTTTCTTGGCAGAAGAAAGTCTCCAAATCGTTTAGAAAAAGTAAAAATAGAAAGGGGGGGTAAATTCTCGCCTTGACGTAGCCCCAAGTTGCTTGGAAAATAGTTTGAAATCTCCCTATTGTAAGACAAACAAGATTTTATGTTATCGTAAATATTATAGATTATCTTGTACATGTTCCCCGTTATATAATTTATAAGCATTTTATACCATAAGGCATCTCTCCTTACAGTATCGAATGCTTTTTCAAGATCTATAAACGCGCAGTATAATTTTGTCTTTCAGTTATATATTTCAAAAAATGAGTGCAACGTAACGATACAGTCTAACGTAGAATAACCTTTCCGGAAACCACATTGACTTTCACTTATTAAAAGTGCTTCGTCAGAAAATTTTGATAATCTATTACTCATTATAGCCGTGAAAAGTTTTGCAAAAAAGCTTACAAATGTAATTCGTCTGTAATTTTTAGGATCAAATTGACTTCCATTATTCTTATAAAAGGGTTTAATAGTTCCGATTGTCCAAGATTCAAGTACTATTCCGGTTTTAAAAATCAAGTTAAATAGCTCTTTATATACATCCAATCAATAAGTCACATGACGACTTAATGTATTCGTTAAAAATCATATCATCGCCACTGGTCTTATTGTTTTTTAAGTTTTAATACATCTCAATATCTTATCATATGAAATGGGATTATTAAGTGTGCAATTTAGTTTGTCTATAGAAGTTTGTTCAATATTTGGCAACACCATTGGTTCTTCGTCCACAGAGTTAAGATCTTTAAAGAAATTAACTAAAATGTCAAAGTTCATCATTGGTTGTTTAGTAAATTCTCGTTGCTTCAGAATTTTCCAAAAATCTCTTGTGTTTTGTGATCTGAGATTTTTTAATTTCTTTCCAAGTTCCCTTCCATGCATTTTTATAGCTTTGTCCATAACCTTTTAATATTTTTTCTCTGCATTTTTAACCTTATTCTGCAATTCTTGCGACGGGCTTGATTTAAACTTGCGTTTTCATTTTCTGTAGTTTTGTCTTGCGGATTTGCAATCGACGCTAAACCACGGTTTATTCTCACTGATTTTTGATACATGCTTTCTACCTATATTTGATCGTGTACCAAAGGTTTTGTAGCTGATTCTACTAAAATTGAGGCTGTTTCAAGTACAAGCGAATTTATGACATTTTTATTGACATTTTCGATATTGATATTTTTGATTAGATTGGATAGTTCGACAAGTTTCTCATAATTTATGATTGCTTTAAATTCCTGTTTCCTTTCAATGTTACATATATTTATTCTGAAATTTATTTGTGTTTTAGAATGGTCAGCTTCAGGTTCCTTTTGATGATTCTGCCATTAATACGGTGTCGTCGGCATATAGAATTGCAAAAAGTTTAATATATATATCTAATTTTTCTTCTAAGGCATCTGAAATAGTAGTTAATCCGTTAACGTTTTCTTGGCAGAAGAAAGTCTCCAAATCGTTTAGAAAAAGTAAAAATAGAAAGGGGGGTAAATTCTCGCCTTGACGTAGCCCCAAGTTGCTTGGAAAATAGTTTGAAATCTCCCTATTGTAAGACAAACAAGATTTTATGTTATCGTAAATATTATAGATTATCTTGTACATGTTCCCCGTTATATAATTTATAAGCATTTTATACCATAAGGCATCTCTCCTTACAGTATCGAATGCTTTTTCAAGATCTATAAACGCGCAGTATAATTTTGTCTTTCAGTTATATATTTCAAAAAATGAGTGCAACGTAACGATACAGTCTAACGTAGAATAACCTTTCCGGAAACCACATTGACTTTCACTTATTAAAAGTGCTTCGTCAGAAAATTTTGATAATCTATTACTCATTATAGCCGTGAAAAGTTTTGCAAAAAAGCTTACAAATGTAATTCGTCTGTAATTTTTAGGATCAAATTGACTTCCATTATTCTTATAAAAGGGTTTAATAGTTCCGATTGTCCAAGATTCAAGTACTATTCCGGTTTTAAAAATCAAGTTAAATAGCTCTTTATATACATCCAATCAATAAGTCACATGACGACTTAATGTATTCGTTAAAAATCATATCATCGCCACTGGTCTTATTGTTTTTTAAGTTTTAATACATCTCAATATCTTATCATATGAAATGGGATTATTAAGTGTGCAATTTAGTTTGTCTATAGAAGTTTGTTCAATATTTGGCAACACCATTGGTTCTTCGTCCACAGAGTTAAGATCTTTAAAGAAATTAACTAAAATGTCAAAGTTCATCATTGGTTGTTTAGTAAATTCTCGTTGCTTCAGAATTTTCCAAAAATCTCTTGTGTTTTGTGATCTGAGATTTTTTAATTTCTTTCCAAGTTCCCTTCCATGCATTTTTATAGCTTTGTCCATAACCTTTTAATATTTTTTCTCTGCATTTTTAACCTTATTCTGCAATTCTTGCGACGGGCTTGATTTAAACTTGCGTTTTCATTTTCTGTAGTTTTGTCTTGCGGATTTGCAATCGACGCTAAACCACGGTTTATTCTCACTGTTTTTTGATACATGCTTTCTACCTATATTTGATCGTGTACCAAAGGTTTTGTAGCTGATTCTACTAAAATTGAGGCTGTTTCAAGTACAAGCGAATTTATGACATTTTTATTGACATTTTCGATATTGATATTTTTGATTAGATTGGATAGTTCGACAAGTTTCTCATAATTTATGATTGCTTTAAATTCCTGTTTCCTTTCAATGTTACATATATTTATTCTGAAATTTATTTGTGTTTTAGAATGGTCAGCTTCAGGTTCCTTTTGATGATTCTGCCATTAATACGGTGTCGTCGGCATATAGAATTGCAAAAAGTTTAATATATATATCTAATTTTTCTTCTAAGGCATCTGAAATAGTAGTTAATCCGTTAACGTTTTCTTGGCAGAAGAAAGTCTCCAAATCGTTTAGAAAAAGTAAAAATAGAAAGGGGGGTAAATTCTCGCCTTGACGTAGCCCCAAGTTGCTTGGAAAATAGTTTGAAATCTCCCTATTGTAAGACAAACAAGATTTTATGTTATCGTAAATATTATAGATTATCTTGTACATGTTCCCCGTTATATAATTTATAAGCATTTTATACCATAAGGCATCTCTCCTTACAGTATCGAATGCTTTTTCAAGATCTATAAACGCGCAGTATAATTTTGTCTTTCAGTTATATATTTCAAAAAATGAGTGCAACGTAACGATACAGTCTAACGTAGAATTACCTTTCCGGAAACCACATTGACTTTCACTTATACATCTCAATATCTTATCATATGAAATGGGATTATTTAGTGTGCAATTTAATTTGTCTATAGAAGTTTGTTCAATATTTGGCAACACCATTGGTTCTTCGTCCACAGAGTTAAGATCTTTAAAGAAATTAACTAAAATGTCAAAGTTCATCATTGGTTGTTTAGTAAATTCTCGTTGCTTCAAAATTTTCCAAAAATCTCTTGTGTTTTGTGATCTGAGATTTTTTAATTTCTTTCCAAGTTCCCTTCCATGCATTTTTATAGCTTTGTCCATAACCTTTTAATATTTTTTCTCTGCATTTTTAACCTTATTCTGCAATTCTTGCGACGGGCTTGATTTAAACTTGCGTTTTCATTTTCTGTAGTTTTGTCTTGCGGATTTGCAATCGACGCTAAACCACAGTATCGAATGCTTTTTCAAGATCTATAAACGCGCAGTATAATTTTGTCTTTCAGTTATATATTTCAAAAAATGAGTGCAACGTAACGATACAGTCTAACGTAGAATAACCTTTCCGGAAACCACATTGACTTTCACTTATTAAAAGTGCTTCGTCAGAAAATTTTGATAATCTATTACTCATTATAGCCGTGAAAAGTTTTGCAAAAAAGCTTACAAATGTAATTCGTCTGTAATTTTTAGGATCAAATTGACTTCCATTATTCTTATAAAAGGGTTTAATAGTTCCGATTGTCCAAGATTCAAGTACTATTCCGGTTTTAAAAATCAAGTTAAATAGCTCTTTATATACATCCAATCAATAAGTCACATGACGACTTAATGTATTCGGTTAAAATCATATCATCGCCACTGGTCTTATTGTTTTTTAAGTTTTAATACATCTCAATATCTTATCATATGAAATGGGATTATTTAGTGTGCAATTTAGTTTGTCTATAGAAGTTTGTTCAATATTTGGCAACACCATTGGTTCTTCGTCCACAGAGTTAAGATCTTTAAAGAAATTAACTAAAATGTCAAAGTTCATCATTGGTTGTTTAGTAAATTCTCGTTGCTTCAAAATTTTCCAAAAATCTCTTGTGTTTTGTGATCTGAGATTTTTTAATTTCTTTCCAAGTTCCCTTCCATGCATTTTTATAGCTTTGTCCATAACCTTTTAATATTTTTTCTCTGCATTTTTAACCTTATTCTGCAATTCTTGCGACGGGCTTGATTTAAACTTGCGTTTTCATTTTCTGTAGTTTTGTCTTGCGGATTTGCAATCGACGCTAAACCACGGTTTATACTCACTGTTTTTTGATACATGCTTTCTACCTATATTTGATCGTGTACCAAAGGTTTTGTAGCTGATTCTACTAAAATTGAGGCTGTTTCAAGTACAAGCGAATTTATTACATTTTTATTGACATTTTCGATATTGATATTTTTTATTAGATTGGATAGTTCGACAAGTTTCTCATAATTTATGATTGCTTTGAATTCCTGTTTCCTTTCAATGTTACATATATTTATTCTGAAATTTATTTGTGTTTTAGAATGGTCAGCTTCAGGTTCCTCTAAAAGTAATTGGTTACAGCACAAACGTAAAGATAGTGGGCAGTGTACATCTGAATAAACCTTTGAGAACTCTAGGACTTGTAAATTAACAAGGTTTTCAACAGAATTGGCATTACTCAGGCAATAGTCCACAACACAAGCATTATTTCACGTACATGTTCCAATCCTGTCATCACTCAGTCTACCATTCATAATAAGTAAATTATGACATTTACAAAAGTTAAGCAAATGATTAGCATATCTGTTTTTACCCGAGTCCATACTGTTTCGATCTTTTTGTATATTGAACAATTCCAAAATACAAATATCATTTATCGGCACCCCTTCTAGATCAGTGCTTACATCATTTTCTTCTATATATATATAATCTTTGTCAATTGCTGTGCGAGTATTAAAATCACCAACCATCAAAATGTTGTCATAGTTATGGGATAGTTTTTGATATTCATTTTCTATCTCGCTAAATGCTTCAGGACACGCATAGGCTGTGTATTCAGGTGGGATATACACTACTCCTAATATTATGTCTTTATCTTTAAACAGTTTACAGATTTTACACCAAAGAACATATTTACTTTTTGTGTTTATGAAATCGAAACCTTAATATTTGTCTTTATATCCAATGACAATGCCACCTTATTTTACTGTTGAAATTTTTTTTCTATTTTTTGCCTTAATTTTATACCCCGACAAAAGAATTTCATCCATGTCGTCCGTTTTTGTTTCAACAAAACATATAATATCATTCTTTCGTATTAAATTCTCAACTTCAGGGTATTTTAACTTATTATTTAGACCACCCATGACCACAGCAATTTAAAAATAGCAGATTTATAAATGTGTCCCTTGCTTTATGTAAACTTCCAAGTTTGGAGGTAAAATATGAGTTATATGAATTTTTATCTGAAAAAATCTTCACTAAACTGTTTTGTATTATGTTTATTAACTGAGTAAATGTAATCTTTTTCAGATTTCTTATTCGAATTTTTATCTTTCTTAACATTAAAAGTTAGTTCAATATATCAATTCTCATGTAGACTAGCTAAGTAATGTTCACCATACAGTGTAATATCTACACAACAGTCAGAGTGATTGTTCGTTAGTAACTCATCTAAATAAAACTTAGATAAACCATTTAAATATGTCTCTTCCTTTTTCCGACGCAGTCGGTATATTTTCGAATTGTGACCTTTGAACTAAAAGACGCCTGTCCATGGTAACGTACTGTTATTGAAGACAAGCTTGCATTCTGATTGGACAAAAATAGTAAAAAATTCTGTGTTCGAACAATCTGCTATAGTATACTCTTACAAGCAATAATTACATGATAAAACCATACATCGTGTAATTTTTGCGCATTTCGTCTGGGTAGTATTATATTTGATTTGTTGCCATCGTATCTGTAAACAATTCTCACGCCGATGATGTATTTACACCACATTTTCTTCATTTGACCGCCTGACACGCACTCTCTCTCTCTCTCCATTTCTCTTTCTTTTGTGAAATTATTGTTATACAAATGATCCTACACAAAGGTAAGTAGGCCATTGGTAATTGTCAGAAAGCCAAATGACTAGTATGTGACACAGCGGTTCGATAACACATTTTATTTACTATACACACACAGCATATAGAATTCAATGATTGTTTCGTTGCAATTATTTATTTGGACCCCAATTACCCATACGGTTTATTCCCCCCCCCCCCCCCCGCCATTTTTAGGATAGCATACACATAACAGATTTCAATTCACATTCAATTAGCATTGAATTTTCATTGGGAATATTTAAATATTTATATTGTTAGAGCTATGATTTTTAAAGCCATTAATGCCCATTTTCTTTGCGTCCGTCGTCATTCGCGTGCAGACAAGAGATGGAGCTCTAATTGCAAAGTCTCTTTTTGATAATACCCTATTGTTTAATAAAATTTTTTCTCTAATTTTGACGTAATATTTCAACCTCTTAACCGGTGTGGAAAAAATATTTCTCGTCACTAGTGAAGTTGTTGTTCTCAGCAGTTGATTGGTGAAAAATAATAACGTCACAATAAGAACTCATGACGTCATAAACAAAACACCTTCCATTTACCGGGTATTAAGTTATGAACGTAAAATTGGGGTTGGGAGAATTTGTACTTCGTTTCGCAAATTTACTACCTTTTTAAATTAGAGAAACAGAATCTTACATTAGTACTCTTGGATTATCGGATTTCTCCAATCTCGATAGTTAAATTATCGGACTTAAAATTCCATAATTTAACTATCTCGCTTGGAGAAATCCGATAATCCACTCGTACCAATGTAAGATCCTTTATTTAAAAATCCGTGAATGTAGCAACCTTCTTATATTATAGCATGATTTTGATTGGAAACAGTTCGCAATACGTTTATTTTTTACCTCCCACACACACATCAATGAAAGAAAACGTTAATGTTTCTTGTCTCTTTCTTTCGCTTGATAATTTTGTTAAAAGTTTTTTTAAAGTTCGTTCAGTTTCCGTTCTACCTTACATACATCTCTAGGAGTTAAATGCGTCGACTATCTTTTTTAAACATAGTACATGTCAACAATGCATTGATAATCATTAACAATCAACAATTCAATAACTTGTCTATCGTCATAATCTACTTTCTCGTTAGGATATTCGATAAGCATATTGTTAATTGACCTAATGTGGTCACTTGATCATTGTCTAATTTACCGCATACATGTAATGTATTTGAAAAGTCATTCGTATTCTTATTTTCTTTCAATTCAGGTATAACAGTTCGAGCCATCCCCCCTTGGCTATCCTATCGCTTGTTATTGTTTTTCTCGGGGGTAGACGAATCGAACTCTCTCTGACATAACCGTTTGTATGGTCTATCACTTTCCTTAGGGGTTTTCAGTATTGCATCCCTGTAGCCGTAACCAGTTCTTCTTTGACCGTTAGCTTTTTTTACAGAAGTGTCCTGCTCGTCAGGAATATATTATTTTCCGTTAATGAATAATTTATCACGCACCATAAAAACGTTCTTTTGTTCTCGCTTTGCTTGCTTTGGACAAAATATGACGGGACAAAAAGCAGACCTTTAATCCTCGTGAAACTATTCATAATCACATGTAGATGAGAATCAATCAAGTGAGAAAAAACGTAAATTGACAGTTGACAGTTGAGTTTAACAACTGATAGATTAGAAATATCGAACCTTGTTATTTCGGATTCTAACAGAATGTGTTGCAATATTTGTAGTTAGATTCCAGTGTTTTAAGCCGACCCTGCCCCATTTTGTCTGATATTCCACCAGGTTCTCCGTTTTTCATCACATCTCGACTATTGTCGTTAGAGACCAATGATAAATTAAAATCGATGCACTCGAAGCATACCAACGCTGACAAAACCATTCTCGCAATACCTTGTATTTATATCTTTTCAGCTTAAAAAGACGGAGTGTATGTGTAATTAAAAGGAACAGGGGCGATAATGAGGAAACTCTCATGAATTTACTCACCACTTTGTCACCATCAGCATTTTATTTTACTATATACTTCGTTACTATGCGTAGAGAAATACTCCGTAAATCATTTGATGAAACTAAATTCATCGCAAAGTGGGATGTTTTTCTAATGTGTTACTAGTATTTGGGTAATAAATAAATAAAAGTCTTTTTTGTTAATTATTGCACATACCAAACGGTCCCTTGAATGTAGCCGATCTACACATTTACAGTCCCTGAGTGCCGTTTCATAAAGCGATAGTTAGCTTAACGTGCACATTATCCCATTTAAATTTCATGGGATAACGAGCACGTTAATTAGCGATCGCTTTATGAAATGGCACCCTGGAACGTATAACGATTTTATCGTTCGTACATCGTGCGTTTATCGTCCGTACAACGTCCGTACATCGTTCGTACATCGTGCGTATAGCGTTTATATATGATATCGTATAACGTTTAGTATATCGTGCATCGTTTTCTCCAGCGTGCATCGTATTGTGGATTGTTTGTTCTATCGTTCATTGTATGGGTTTCCGTTTATATCAGCGTATATCGTATGGTTTATCGTACATCGTATGGTTTATCTTTTGTGTTATCGTTCGCCATATTGTTGTTCTGTTGTATTAGCGTACATCGTATAGTGCTTGTTCAATTTGATTTTACATGTACATCGTTATTTACACTTATTTAACTGCAACATTAAAAAACGTCTTTCTGCTCTAAGGATAATAACTGCTTTATTAGTAGTTTAAATAACTTTTAATCATTGATGTTAAAAGGTTCCTATACGTTGATACAACGGTGTGACTTTTTACCCAAACTTACCCAAACATACCACAACTTACCCAAACTATACCCAAACACACATTAAAATAACATTTTTTGCATTTATTTTATGTTTAATTATGTTGATACAATATTGCATTAAACAGGATCTGAATTTTTTTCCATAATATAAACTGAAATAAATAAATAAATTAATTAATTAATTAATTTAAAAAAAAAAAATAAATAAATATTCTTTTAAGTCGATACGAATACATCGGAACATACAACGAAGTTTTATTTAAAGTCGATATGGTTTGTAAGAAAAGAACACTAGCTATCTCATGAGCTGTTAAACCGACATTGTCCTAGTGAACATGTCCATTTATGTGTAGTTTATATACATGTATGCACTTAAATGATACAAGTAATAAACAAGTACACTGAACAGGAGATATGATACCGTTTTTTTTTAAATTAAATAAATTCATTGATAAATTATGAATAAAAGATGCCACGGATACAAAAACAGTAACCTCTACAGTATTGTAGCTCCGCCGAGAGACCGCTGGACATAGTGCAGGCGATTTGGTGCCACAGTGTCACAACGGTGTGAGTTCGAATCCCGCTGAGGGAAAGCAAAAATTTGACAGTGTAAAAATCTTATTCTAACAGTGTTGGGTTTAATTTGTAGACGTATATATATATATATATATATATATATATATATATATATATATATATATATATATATATATATATATATAAGTGACATATAAGTAGGTGGAGTGGTTTAATTTGGTAACCATGGACCTTGTTCACAATAAATGCACCCGGTTACTAATTTTAAAAACATGTTTTTTTTGCTTTCACCATTTATTTCAAATTCTTGTATTGATGTTTACTTGTTTACAATATATGGTTACAACATCATAGCATTATGACGTCACAGTTTGCATGATGTCATAAAGGGTACTTCAAAACTCCTGGCTGTGTAAATCTCTTTTTTAAGAAACTTCTTTGGAAATATTGCTATTAACCTATTAATAATCAGTTGAATTTTAGTAAATACAAATGTATACCCATTTTTGAACCATAATTATTTGATTTATATATTGAGTACTGTTTAAGAATGTTTGTGCAATTAATACAAAAATTAGAAAGTAAATGTAAAAATTTGTTCTAAAAGATAAGTAATGTGCCCATTTTTCTTCTTAAAAAGGTAAAATTTTTATAACTTTGGAATTCAGTATTGATATTATTTAAAGATATAGCCTTCCTATGGTTTATTATGATATATATATATAGGTTGCGAAAGCGAAAACTTATCATCCAGCTATAGATATAATGACACATGAAAATTGTTGATTTTTTTTAAATCAAGTGTTGAGTTGAACAATTGAAAGCGTTAAAGTTTGTTCATAAAACAGGTTGAAACGGCTTTATTTTATTTCGGAATGAGATGAAACTTGGTAGATTTGCTCGTAATATGGGGAACAAAAATTAAATACAGTAAAAAGTGTGAAAATTGAAAATTTTGTTTTCAAGTTGAAATGTTGATTTTTTACTTTGTTGTCTAAAAGTTTGTATGTCAATGATGTTATTAGTTCAGCCACTGCAGCTATATAATGCTGTAATTTTCACTTTATTCTGTCAGTTAACAGTAAACAATTAAAAAAATACATCTTTATGTCTAAATTTTACTCAAAAACATTAACATTTATGGTTTTAAACAGTAAGTTACGTGGCCTTGAATGGCATAAATTTGTCAGATTTCCTTGTAGACAGAAACAACAAACAATTTAAGAAAAAAAGCTAAATTACTCAATGGAAAACAGAAGCGAAATTAATTTAGTTATTAAACACTATTGCAACTAAATAAATTTTACTTTGAACAAAACCAAAAAAAATACCTGTGTGCACTTCAACCCTTAAGAACAGCAAAACAAATGGCATGTACCCATTCACCCTGGAAATCTGCGAGACAAGGTTCTATATGATATTGCTCACAAATGTACTTTCAACCAAATCCATGATACTGTTTACCAAAAAAGCATGCAAAGCCATTAAAATATGGTTTGTATTTTATTTATATCATTAATTTTTGTCTAAAAAACTGATCCAGTAGCAACAGATAGAGTCGGGTCATAATCTAGCACTCACTTTTCCCCCCAAACAAATTATGATTGCATGACCATTTCTACAAGATGTATTTAAATCCAGCATTTTTCCTGAAATGCTTCATTTTACCAAGGGGAAACACTGGTAATCAACATTCATATTTCTACCTTTTAGCAATTAACAAAATAGACACTAATAAAGTTAAAACCTTGTCAACCAAGGGAGATAATTGTAGGCACTGAAGAATGTAAACAAACTATAAAATAAAGCTTTTATTGTAAATATATGAAATTGATCCATATTTAAAGAACAAAATTAGAAGATAATAATCTGATTCCTATTTTAGAAATACAATCACAGAAATGTCTTCCTGAGATTACAAAGATAGCTTAAACATTGTTTGTGTGGGGTGGGGGGTGGGGGTGCACATGTAGATGGAATAAGCCAGGATATGCGCATATATATATATATATATATATATATATATATATATATATATATATATATATAAGTGACATATAAGTAGGTGGAGTGGTTTAATTTGGTAACCATGGACCTTGTTCACAATAAATGCACTCGGTTACTAATTTTAAAAACATGTTTTTTTTGCTTTCACCATTTATTTCAAATTCTTGTATTGATGTTTACTTGTTTACAATATATGGTTACAACATCATAGCATTATGACGTCACAGTTTGCATGATGTCATAAAGGGTACTTCAAAACTCCTGGCTGTGTAAATCTCTTTTTTAAGAAACTTCTTTGGAAATATTGCTATTAACCTATTAATAATCAGTTGAATTTTAGTAAATACAAATGTATACCCATTTTTGAACCATAATTATTTGATTTATATATTGAGTACTGTTTAAGAATGTTTGTGCAATTAATACAAAAATTAGAAAGTAAATGTAAAAATTTGTTCTAAAAGATAAGTAATGTGCCCATTTTTCTTCTTAAAAAGGTAAAATTTTTATAACTTTGGAATTCAGTATTGATATTATTTAAAGATATAGCCTTCCTATGGTTTATTATGATATATATATATAGGTTGCGAAAGCGAAAACTTATCATCCAGCTATAGATATAATGACACATGAAAATTGTTGATTTTTTTTAAATCAAGTGTTGAGTTGAACAATTGAAAGCGTTAAAGTTTGTTCATAAAACAGGTTGAAACGGCTTTATTTTATTTCGGAATGAGATGAAACTTGGTAGATTTGCTCGTAATATGGGGAACAAAAATTAAATACAGTAAAAAGTGTGAAAATTGAAAATTTTGTTTTCAAGTTGAAATGTTGATTTTTTACTTTGTTGTCTAAAAGTTTGTATGTCAATGATGTTATTAGTTCAGCCACTGCAGCTATATAATGCTGTAATTTTCACTTTATTCTGTCAGTTAACAGTAAACAATTAAAAAAATACATCTTTATGTCTAAATTTTACTCAAAAACATTAACATTTATGGTTTTAAACAGTAAGTTACGTGGCCTTGAATGGCATAAATTTGTCAGATTTCCTTGTAGACAGAAACAACAAACAATTTAAGAAAAAAAGCTAAATTACTCAATGGAAAACAGAAGCGAAATTAATTTAGTTATTAAACACTATTGCAACTAAATAAATTTTACTTTGAACAAAACCAAAAAAAATACCTGTGTGCACTTCAACCCTTTAGAACAGCAAAACAAATGGCATGTACCCATTCACCCTGGAAATCTGCGAGACAAGGTTCTATATGATATTGCTCACAAATGTACTTTCAACCAAATCCATGATACTGTTTACCAAAAAAGCATGCAAAGCCATTAAAATATGGTTTGTATTTTATTTATATCATTAATTTTTGTCTAAAAAACTGATCCAGTAGCAACAGATAGAGTCGGGTCATAATCTAGCACTCACTTTTCCCCCCAAACAAATTATGATTGCATGACCATTTCTACAAGATGTATTTAAATCCGGCATTTTTCCTGAAATGCTTCATTTTACCAAGGGGAAACACTGGTAATCAACATTCATATTTCTACCTTTTAGCAATTAACAAAATAGACACTAATAAAGTTAAAACCTTGTCAACCAAGGGAGATAATTGTAGGCACTGAAGAATGTAAACAAACTATAAAATAAAGCTTTTATTGTAAATATATGAAATTGATCCATATTTAAAGAACAAAATTAGAAGATAATAATCTGATTCCTATTTTAGAAATACAATCACAGAAATGTCTTCCTGAGATTACAAAGATAGCTTAAACATTGTTTGTGTGGGGTGGGGGGTGGGGGTGCACATGTAGATGGAATAAGCCAGGATATGCGCATATATATATATATATATATATATATAAGTGACATATAAGTAGGTGGAGTGGTTTAATTTGGTAACCATGGACCTTGTTCACAATAAATGCACTCGGTTACTAATTTTAAAAACATGTTTTTTTTGCTTTCACCATTTATTTCAAATTCTTGTATTGATGTTTACTTGTTTACAATATATGGTTACAACATCATAGCATTATGACGTCACAGTTTGCATGATGTCATAAAGGGTACTTCAAAACTCCTGGCTGTGTAAATCTCTTTTTTAAGAAACTTCTTTGGAAATATTGCTATTAACCTATTAATAATCAGTTGAATTTTAGTAAATACAAATGTATACCCATTTTTGAACCATAATTATTTGATTTATATATTGAGTACTGTTTAAGAATGTTTGTGCAATTAATACAAAAATTAGAAAGTAAATGTAAAAATTTGTTCTAAAAGATAAGTAATGTGCCCATTTTTCTTCTTAAAAAGGTAAAATTTTTATAACTTTGGAATTCAGTATTGATATTATTTAAAGATATAGCCTTCCTATGGTTTATTATGATATATATATATAGGTTGCGAAAGCGAAAACTTATCATCCAGCTATAGATATAATGACACATGAAAATTGTTGATTTTTTTTAAATCGTGAGTGTTGAGTTGAACAATTGAAAGCGTTAAAGTTTGTTCATAAAACAGGTTGAAACGGCTTTATTTTATTTCGGAATGAGATGAAACTTGGTAGATTTGCTCGTAATATGGGGAACAAAAATTAAATACAGTAAAAAGTGTGAAAATTGAAAATTTTGTTTTCAAGTTGAAATGTTGATTTTTTACTTTGTTGTCTAAAAGTTTGTATGTCAATGATGTTATTAGTTCAGCCACTGCAGCTATATAATGCTGTAATTTTCACTTTATTCTGTCAGTTAACAGTAAACAATTAAAAAAATACATCTTTCTGTCTAAATTTTACTCAAAAACATTAACATTTATGGTTTTAAACAGTAAGTTACGTGGCCTTGAATGGCATAAATTTGTCAGATTTCCTTGTAGACAGAAACAACAAACAATTTAAGAAAAAAAGCTAAATTACTCAATGGAAAACAGAAGCGAAATTAATTTAGTTATTAAACACTATTGCAACTAAATAAATTTTACTTTGAACAAAACCAAAAAAAATACCTGTGTGCACTTCAACCCTTTAGAACAGCAAAACAAATGGCATGTACCCATTCACCCTGGAAATCTGCGAGACAAGGTTCTATATGATATTGCTCACAAATGTACTTTCAACCAAATCCATGATACTGTTTACCAAAAAAGCATGCAAAGCCATTAAAATATGGTTTGTATTTTATTTATATCATTAATTTTTGTCTAAAAAACTGATCCAGTAGCAACAGATAGAGTCGGGTCATAATCTAGCACTCACTTTTCCCCCCAAACAAATTATGATTGCATGACCATTTCTACAAGATGTATTTAAATCCAGCATTTTTCCTGAAATGCTTCATTTTACCAAGGGGAAACACTGGTAATCAACATTCATATTTCTACCTTTTAGCAATTAACAAAATAGACACTAATAAAGTTAAAAACCTTGTCAACCAAGGGAGATAATTGTAGGCACTGAAGAATGTAAACAAACTATAAAATAAAGCTTTTATTGTAAATATATGAAATTGATCCATATTTAAAGAACAAAATTAGAAGATAATAATCTGATTCCTATTTTAGAAATACAATCACAGAAATGTCTTCCTGAGATTACAAAGATAGCTTAAACATTGTTTGTGTGGGTGGGGGGTGGGGGTGCACATGTAGATGGAATAAGCCAGGATATGCGCATATATATATATATATAAGTGACATATAAGTAGGTGGAGTGGTTTAATTTGGTAACCATGGACCTTGTTCACAATAAATGCACTCGGTTACTAATTTTAAAAACATGTTTTTTTTGCGTTCACCATTTATTTCAAATTCTTGTATTGAAGTTTACTTGTTTACAATATATGGTTACAACATCATAGCATTATGACGTCACAGTTTGCATGATGTCATAAAGGGTACTTCAAAACTCCTGGCTGTGTAAATCTCTTTTTTAAGAAACTTCTTTGGAAATATTGCTATTAACCTATTAATAATCAGTTGAATTTTAGTAAATACAAATGTATACCCATTTTTGAACCATAATTATTTGATTTATATATTGAGTACTGTTTAAGAATGTTTGATTGTGCAATTAATACAAAAATTAGAAAGTAAATGTAAAAATTTGTTCTAAAAGATAAGTAATGTGCCCATTTTTCTTCTTAAAAAGGTAAAATTTTTATAACTTTGGAATTCAGTATTGATATTATTTAAAGATATAGCCTTCCTATGGTTTATTATGATATATATATATAGGTTGCGAAAGCGAAAACTTATCATCCAGCTATAGATATAATGACACATGAAAATTGTTGATTTTTTTTAAATCAAGTGTTGAGTTGAACAATTGAAAGCGTTAAAGTTTGTTCATAAAACAGGTTGAAACGGCTTTATTTTATTTCGGAATGAGATGAAACTTGGTAGATTTTCTCGTAATATGGGGAACAAAAATTAAATACAGTAAAAAGTGTGAAAATTGAAAATTTTGTTTTCAAGTTGAAATGTTGATTTTTTACTTTGTTGTCTAAAAGTTTGTATGTCAATGATGTTATTAGTTCAGCCACTGCAGCTATATAATGCTGTAATTTTCACTTTATTCTGTCAGTTAACAGTAAACAATTAAAAACATACATCTTTCTGTCTAAATTTTACTCAAAAACATTAACATTTATGGTTTTAAACAGTATGTTACATGGCCTTGAATGGCATAAATTTGTCAGATTTCCTTGTAGACAGAAACAACAAACAATTTAAGAAAAAAAGCTAAATTACTCAATGGAAAACAGAAGCGAAATTAATTTAGTTATTAAACACTATTGCAACTAAATAAATTTTACTTTGAACAAAACCAAAAAAAATACCTGTGTGCACTTCAACCCTTTAGAACAGCAAAACAAATCGCATGTACCCATTCACCCTGGAAATCTGCGAGACAAGGTTCTATATGATATTGCTCACAAATGTACTTTCAACCAAATCCATGATACTGTTTACCAAAAAAGCATGCAAAGCCATTAAAATATGGTTTGTATTTTATTTATATCATTAATTTTTGTCTAAAAAACTGATCCAGTAGCAACAGATAGAGTCGGGTCATAATCTAGCACTCACTTTTCCCCTCAAACAAATTATGATTGCATGACCATTTCTACAAGATGTATTTAAATCCAGCATTTTTCCTGAAATGCTTCATTTTACCAAGGGGAAACACTGGTAATCAACATTCATATTTCTACCTTTTAGCAATTAACAAAATAGACACTAATAAAGTTAAAACCTTGTCAACCAAGGGAGATAATTGTAGGCACTGAAGAATGTAAACAAACTATAAAATAAAGCTTTTATTGTAAATATATGAAATTGATCCATATTTAAAGAACAAAATTAGAAGATAATAATCTGATTCCTATTTTAGAAATACAATCACAGAAATGTCTTCCTGAGATTACAAAGATAGCTTAAACATTGTTTGTGTGGGGTGGGGGGTGGGGGTGCACATGTAGATGGAATAAGCCAGGATATGCGCATATATATATATATATATATATAAGTGACATATAAGTAGGTGGAGTGGTTTAATTTGGTAACCATGGACCTTGTTCACAATAAATGCACTCGGTTACTAATTTTAAAAACATGTTTTTTTTTGCTTTCACCATTTATTTCAAATTCTTGTATTGATGTTTACTTGTTTACAATATATGGTTACAACATCATAGCATTATGACGTCACAGTTTGCATGATGTCATAAAGGTACTTCAAAACTCCTGGCTGTGTAAATCTCTTTTTTAAGAAACTTCTTTGGAAATATTGCTATTAACCTATTAATAATCAGTTGAATTTTAGTAAATACAAATGTATACCCATTTTTGAACCATAATAATTTGATTTATATATTGAGTACTGTTTAAGAATGTTTGATTGTGCAATTAATACAAAAATTAGAAAGTAAATGTAAAAATTTGTTCTAAAAGATAAGTAATGTGCCCATTTTTCTTCTTAAAAAGGTAAAATTTTTATAACTTTGGAATTCAGTATTGATATTATTTAAAGATATAGCCTTCCTATGGTTTATTATGATATATATATATGTATATATAGGTTGCGAAAGCGAAAACTTATCATCCAGCTATAGATATAATGACACATGAAAATTGTTGATTTTTTTTAAATCAAGTGTTGAGTTGAACAATTGAAAGCGTTAAAGTTTGTTCATAAAACAGGTTGAAACGGCTTTATTTTATTTCGGAATGAGATGAAACTTGGTAGATTTGCTCGTAATATGGGGAACAAAAATTAAATACAGTAAAAAGTGTGAAAATTTTAAATTTTGTTTTCAATTTGACAACGGCTCTGTAAATGACCTTTGACTGAGGGAGAGGAAATTACTTCTTATTTTGATATTTGGCTGCGTCGAGCTGTAGCATGGACAGTGGATTTATTATTCAATGGAATTTAGATATTAGAGCTGCATTTAAAAAGCAATTTCATACAGAATTGATAAATAAATTTATTTATATAGTTTGTTAAATGTATTGGATATTTTTCAGCTGATTGAGCAAAGCCCATTTCTGGACTATTTTATGGGTGTTTGTGAGTTTCCTTGAATACCCTTCGGTTTTTCTAAATTTGCGAAAAATTTGATCTGACATGACATCCCGAAAATTTAATGTGAAATTAGTGAAATGATTTCGCTCGTTTTGAGGGGTCTCCCATTACTCAACGAAACTTGGTGCCCGAGTCAGAGCAAAAAAGGTCAATAGTTTCCCCAATACGCAAATAATTAAGAGGCCGTTGTCAATTGAGAGTCCTCATTCAATGCTTCATATATGAATAGGTATTTATAGATAATTCAGATATTGAGCCAACGACATGTTGAAACTATACGATGAATGGGAATTGTTCCACTCGCCGGTTTCAAGAGACACAATATTACAATCGAGCAGTCCTCGGATCTTCTAGAATGTATGCAAAATATTCATGGATTAACTATGGAAATTGAGAGTCCTCATTCAATACTTCACTTTATAGATAATTCAGATACTAAGCCTACGACAAGTTGAAACTAAACGGTGAATGGTAATTGTCCCGCTCGCCGAGGTAATTTGAAAAAGAATACCAAGGAAACAATCCAGAAGGACAAAATATACAACAATATCGCAAAACCTCGCCTCTCCTCTCAGATCAGCATTATACGGTGAATGGGAATTGTTCCGCTCGCCGGTTTCAAGAGACACAATATGACAATCGAGTAGTCCTCGGATCTTCTAGAATGTATGCAAAATATTCATGGATTAACTATGGCACTTGAGAGTCCTCATTCAATACTTCACATACGCACATGTATTTATAGATAATTTAGATATTGAGCCAACGACAAGTTGAAACTTAACGGTGAATGGTAATTGTCCCGCTCGCCGAGGTAATTTGAAAAAGAATACCAAGGAAACAATCCAGAAAGACAAACTATACAACAATATTGCAAAACCTCTCCTCTCCTCTAATCAGCATTATACGGTGAATGGGAATTGTCCCGCTCGCCGGTTTTCAAGAGACACAATATGACAATCGAGCAGACCTCGGATCTTCTAGAATGTATGCAAAATATTCATGGATTAACTATGGCAATTGAGAGTCCTCATTCAATACTTCACATACGCACATGTATTTATAGATAATTTAGATATTGAGCCAACGACAAGTTGAAACTAAACGGTGAATGACAATTGCCCCGCTCGCCGAGGTAATTCTAAAAGGAATACCGAACACCAAGGAAAAAATCCAGAAAGACAAACTATACAACAGTATCGCAAAACCTCGCCTCTCCTCTCAGATCAGCATTATACGGTGAATGGGAATTGTTCCGCTCGCCGGTTTCAAGAGACACAATATGACAATCGAGCAGACCTCGGATCTTCTAGAATGTATGCAAAATATTTATGGATTAACTATGGCAATTGAGAGTCCTCATTCAATACTTCACATACGCACATGTATTTATAGATAATTCAGATATTGAGCCAACGACATGTTGAAACTATAGGTTATTGGGAATTGTCACGCTCGCTGACTTTTGATAAATGTCAAATAATTGATATAGTAAAAGTATTTCATATCTTTTAATAAGTGCACCTTAAAAAAGAATGACAGATGTGAACAGCAATACACATTGAGAAATGGTGGTGTTAAGAACAAATATCCGTGAAAAATTCGTTCCGTCAAACCAAAATGAGGCGGCCATTTAATGTAATGGGAGTGAGGATGTATCTCATAAAAAGCTTCGAACAGGACTTGAAAACATCCATGATATACTAAGGTAAAACCATTTTTAGAAAATTTAGATATTTTTCTTATAGTTTAGCGTTCTTTGCATGTGTGTCCACACTTTCTTCATACCAAACATAACTGAAACATCCCGCACGATTTTCTTGCGGAATTTGCACACAGGAAAATGCGTTTAAAGATGAAACCTCGCATTTGACTAAAAACATAAAATATTAAAATAAAAAATGATGAAAATAAACATGAAATGAGAGGTTTTATTAATGGAACTACAATTGCAATATGTTGTCATAACACCTAGTTATATATATTTTTTTTTCATAAATGACTATTTCGGAGCTGCAATTTATTGTTTCTCGACATTCATTTGAATAAGATAATTTAGGCGTAAACAAAGATGACTCGAATATCACATGTTCGTTCTTCACGCAGCGACTAAAGAAGAAATCCAAGTACGTGAAACCCGTTAATTTAAATAAGAGTGTATCTATTGTAATTTGTATCGAAAGGATTTTGCAACATGTTTGTTTTCTGTTCGTTTATAAGCTTTTAAATGCATTATTCTTAAAAGGGGGTACAAACAGCAGAGCACAACCGGTCAACATACGGTGCAAACATACGACAGTTAGAAACACATCACAGATGGTCAACTTAGGCAAATCTTTTAAGTAAAACCATGTTGTGAATATCCAACACACTAATACTTCATTGCAAGACATTCAAAATAATTGCATAAAAATTCCTGTTTAATCATCAACATTAAAGAGATACAATAATATGAAAATAATTATAATCTGATTTAACAGGAAGACAATCAAGCATAAGTCATTAGTCATTAATTGTACTTCTTAAGTTTATCAATAATCCATGGCAGTAGATTTCTGATGTGGGTATACACTCCGGGATAACCTGGTTTACCACAGCCTTCCCCCCACGATACTGCTCCAAGTACTGTGTATCTACCTACAAGTAGCAACAATTATCTGTGAACTTTATTGTCTTCACCCCTTTATACGTAAATAAAAAAATCTATCTTAAGAAGCAAACAGTAGATAACAACGGTAAATATCTTGTGATCAAAACATTTTGAAAATCTCTATTTTAAAAAAAGTCCACATATTAAAATAGAGAATAACGTCAATAGCCAAGCTGTCTTACAAGATTTCTATTGACTTGTCCAGTTTGTGAGTTGTTCATTCACCAGTAAATAGTCAACGTCAGCACAGTATATCGGGTTTATGAAGTTTTGTAAGTAAGAAAATATTATACTAATTTTCGGTAAAAACTAAATTAGAGAAATCTAGGCCATATAGCTTGTCAGTAAATATGTAACTTATAAACCTCAGTTATATATAATGGCTTAGTTGGCAATGTGGTCTCGGTAGTATGCAAAATACTTTTGATTACTGACGAGTCAAAACTGAGGTTGCGAGTTCGAGCCAGACGGAGAATAAGTGTGCTAGACTGGACACTAACTGATTGCAAGTTTTGCTTTCAGAAAGTTGATAGTAATATATATTGCATTAATATTATATTAAACTATCCCTAATTGTTTAAAGTTAATCTTACCGTCTATTTTACACACCAAAGGACCACCACTGTCCCCGCTACAACTATCCTTTCCTCCCTTCTCAAATCCAGCACAAAACATGCGGGATGTTATAGACCCATTGTACAGCCTTTGACAGGTTGTGTCATTTATAATACGAATCATGGCTTCCTTTAAAACACTCTCATCCCCTATAAATACAAATTTCAATTTAAACGCAATATTAAATTGTTCTTTTCTCTACCATACTGGCCCACAACAGACTAATAACAAATAATAACGCGTGTGTCCTTTTTGTGGTTCGTGAGTAATATTACAATTAACGCAGTGCACGACATTTAGGAACATTTGTCTTCTGTGCATTATTTTTATGATTAGTAGTTTATTTTTTGCAGTTGATATTATAGTTCTATTTGCCAGAATATTTACATACTTTCTTGTTAGTTTTCAATACTTGACTGCCAAGTTTAATTTACAGTTTATTAGAAGTCAACTATTTTACCCAGAAGAAACTTCATTTATAGGTATTCGTCTTTTTTCATTAGCTTGTTGACTCTAATCTATTGTTCCTGTGGTATGTTTGATTTGTGTTCTGCATGTTGACATAGAAAGTTTGGTCTTGATAATAGTTTCAAATTAGGAAACACCTGTTTTTAACTGGGAAAAAAGATCTTTCTATTTACAAAGATCAGTTTGCTTCTAATTTACTTACCTTTAATAATAATATTTCATTTAGTAGTATTGTTTTAGAACGACTGAGATGTTTGACTGGAACAAAAGTGTTTCAATGGGTGACCGAGTTTGGAAAGTGTGCACAACGACAAAAGACAACAATTTTATTTAAAGTCGGTACTGTTAAAACAAAGAACATAAGCTCTGGTGAGCATTTTAACCGACATACAAGAAATAAATAAGACATTACTTACTATACAGACGAGAAACACGCATAAGCCACATACTCTTACAGACTAACATAAAAACTCAGAGGCTCAAACTACTTAGTATGAAATAACAAATAAAATATTACAAAACACAAATAAAAATGGTTAAAAACATAAACGCAAAATAAATTCAAACTAATTTAATGAGTAAAATGGAACATTACGAAGTATAGTTTGAATGTAGGCAAGAAATAATATAAACAATAATGAAAATCGTGTTGAGCACAAACATAGCATGGTTATGAGCACAAACAGAACATGAACGTACAAACAACCTAAACCAAACATTCATGCAAACAGAGCTCTATCCAGGATTTGATTCATTTTATTTGTATTATATTCATTACAAAAGTACAATGCTATGGAACAGTAATAAATTATATAAGATGAATGAATAATATGTTGTTAATCTTCCTAATTTGTTTAGATGTTTTCCAATTCTTTTTAGTACCGACGATTTTTGACAAATATTAGCAATAAGTGTGTTAAATTTCGGTTGGGTTGGTAATCTATTGTGATGCCTAAAAGCTTTACCTCATATTCACATTTTATTACATGATTATTTAGATTGAAAGTTATATTTTTAACGTTTGTAACGTCGCTGTAAAAAATATCATATATGACGTTTCTACGCCAAATTTATTGAGACGACGTCGTGAGTTAATTGTTCACTCTGGAATGCGGCATATCACTGGTACAGTGATTTAATCATATCAAGAACTTGATGTTGGTTTATACCATTTGCTGTGATTTAATGTTTGATATGTAAACATACTTTTAATAGTTTAATTCATATAGGTCAAGTAGCCCAAACTGAATTATGGCCACATACTCGAATTTCTGCGATTTTCTTCATTCAGGGATGTACTTATTGTAGCGTAGTGAACTGTTAAAATATCTTGTATTTATATTCTCTAATAAATTATTCCTTAATAATAATAATCAGGTTTTGAAACCAAATGACTGGCCGTAAAGCGATACATTTTCAAGACATGTTCATTGCCGAAATTCGTTTGTACTACCATACATACAACCATTATAAATACCAACGAACTACATTCTGATATTTGTCGCTGATATTGTAACTGCTTTACAAAAATCAAAAAAATATAGGAGAAAATAATTGTTTTAAAACGAAAATTGCAACACAAACTTTAGGCTAGTTTGTATAAAATAATAAAAATTATTGTGTAAGAATTTTTGACCATTTATAATAACAGTTATTAATTATGTTTGAACTATGCTTGAATTATTTATTTTCTGTTTTGGAATAAATTTTTTTGATGTATGAAGGATGAACAGTCAATACATGAACGTTGCAAAAACTTTGCTTAAGTTGTATTTCAAGACTTTAAACGATAAAATGTTGATCTTTGTTTGTTTTTAACATTTTTAAGTCTAAATACATGTCGGGTAATGTCGTATGGCATAATACACTTAGACATGAAATACTATTAAATGCAAACAGTTAGTTTAAGGAATCGCCGAAGTGACTAATGACTAAAAACTGGTCAGTTGCTAATCCCTGATAGAATGATAAATATGTTATTTATCTTCCTCTGTCAAATGCATGGAATGTCAAAGAACACTACAAGTTATATCTCGTACTGTTTTTTTATTAAAATATACTAATATCTATTAATTTAAAATCAGTTTCATAATAGGATGAATTAAGACAGGCAAAATGGTTAAGTTAATCATGTGAATCGAGTGCACCTTTTTTTATTGTACAAAGTCTGGCACTAAACCACGCATAAACGGTCATAAAGTAAAGAGAGCAGTGAGACGTACATCTCAGCTATAAATGTCGCTTCAAGAAATATACCCAGTCGATTTGATTTTGAATAATTTTGAACAATGTCAAGATAGTTTCGTCCTCATGGACAGGAACATACAATCTTCAGTCAAAACAATAATATAAAAAAACTTTAAAAAATTTTCCTAGTTATTTGCAGAATCTTAATTATTTACCACGCGGAGGGGGTCGGGGGACAACTGTGATTGACTTACAAGACGGGTTTTACAGATTTTCCATCCCTAGAATTCATTGGTTCCGACTCACTGCAGTCAGTGATGTAAAACCATGTGTATTTCTGAAACTTAAATTTTCGGAGATTTCGTAAAATTAATATGTTGGCAATAAGATGTAGATTCAAAAGAATTCACCTTTGTTTGTGACATTACGGTGAATGCAGCATCTAGTCTGTACTATCCAGAAAAGCCTACATCAAGTATATGTTGTTAAAAATTATCACAATAAGGATTAATGATTAATTATGTATAACAAAAGCATCATGCATCATATCATAACTATTTCATAGTAATTTCCTCTAAACACAGGAAAGTAATACAAAGACTAAGATAATAAATGCACAATTCATTTACATAAACTTTTATTTGCATTCATATTGATCAAATAATTATTGATACTGCGGACCATATTGTGTTATATTGACCCTGAGTTCATCTCTATATCGTATAATATACTGAACCGAAGTTGAGGTCCATGTACTATTTAGAGATTAGCCCACTGTCAATAATACACAATATTGCCATCAGTATCATGAATTATTTGATATACTATACAATCAACAAATCCAATCTATAGACAATGTTAAAAATACACATAACCATGTATCTCTGGAGTTTGCATGAAAAAGATATTTTTATAAACGCATGTTAAAATTATTCATGCACAATGTTCCTAAGGCTTCAATATCAACAAAACAAAACAAGTTTAATCACCATTACACTCATTAATTATAAACTGGGTGCATATGACCCGGAGTTCCGGGCCATATACGAAAATATAGACCTGAACAAAAGAAAAAGACTCATAAGAAAATGAAATGTGTAAAATAAAATATTTCATTAATATGATTTATTTATTTATTTTTCTTACCATTTTCACTGACGCCTACATTGATGTTATTATATGAAAATAAAACATAACATTTTAATCACCCCAATTTGACAAAGCGATTTTCAACTAAATAAATTGTGTAGTTATTTTCACTAGTATATTCACTAATAGTTAGTTTGGTGAATATCTTTGTCTTGGTATTTTCCCTTTCATAATACAATATCAAAACATTCAAAGGAATGCTCTTATCTAGATACGAACTCGGAAAGGAACACGTGATTTTTGTGTGTACTTTGACGTCAGACATACCATGACGTAATTGCAATTTATACGTTAATATAGTATGACGTCATGACATTTTAAAAAACTATCAGAAACTGAAATAATTTTTGCGAAATAAACAACAATAAGCATTTATTTGAATTGATGGTATATAAAAGTATGATAAAGTAAACCCAGCATGGGCAGTGGTACGGTTCCCACACTTTGACCCAAAAGAGCCGTCCGTGTGAAACTGATAAGGGATACATTCAGATGTCTCGATTGGGCGGGTTTTGAGGTTGTCAAGCAATATTGTAACGCCGCGTCTCGGGTGCTAGAGTCAATCACCAGAGAATACTGCGATACATCAAAGTCGGGATTACAATTATACGGGAAGTAAGGTTTTCTATAGGTTGTTGGGTGTGGCGAGTTGTATACTTCACCAACCGAACACGCTATAGGATACAGGGATTTAAAATAGAATAATTTCAATCAAAGTTCAATATTTTATTAAATTATAAATAGGGAAATCCGGAGAGAATGGCTGGAACGGCGCTGGTCTGGACATCTACTAGATCGGCTATTTCAGGTCTAACGTGTTTATTTGTTTTAAAGGGAATACAACAATCCCTAACGTACTCAAAAATAAAGAGATAATTTAATATGTATAAGCTAAAACAAGCCTATTTCTCAACATCGACATAACTAACGTTACTTGTACACTTCAATTAGATAATGACGCTCATCTTTACTACTTTAGTTTCTTATAAGCATTTGCATAAGCGAATTGCACCTAAACATTTGCACCAGTGAATTGCACCTAAACATTTGCACCAAACAAATTACATCTTAGAATTGCACCAAACAAATTACACCTATGAATTGCACCAGACAAATTGCACCTATATGAATTTGCACCAGACAAATTGCACCTATATGAATTTGCACCAGACAAATTGCACCTCGAGAAACTCTATAAATTCTGTAATTATCTAATGTTTAAGTAAAACGGTGTAAATAATTCAATAGAATTATTTATTACTAACTTTTGCCACTTCTGACATTTGATCCGACATGGTGAACATTGATTCAAGTATATTCGAAGTTTGAATTTTTGCCGCTCTGTACACTTATTGAAATGTCAATGACGCAATTGGCATTTCCTGGACGAACCGTTACTTATATTCAGCAATTGACCAATCACAAAATAGCTAACAAGAACTTTCTTATTATTAGCCAATCAGATTTGACGGCTTATCAATACGTCGGCGAACATTTGTCCTTGCCAATTGTAAACAATAACAGTTTGACTGAAATAAAATGTTTTCCAGCCTATTTTCGATTATAACAAACATGCACCACTGAATAAAACATATAAACACAATCGGGGTGACATAAGAATTATTACAATTATTTCAAAGGATTACTTTTACGTAGGTATATAGAAATAGATCTACGTTTGTGAACAAGTTTGTTCCACTTTTACGGACCTAAACATTCAAGCCATGTCTAATTTGTTTTTACACACCTTTTCATAATAAAAAGGAACAATGTATTGAATTATAATGCATCTTGTCCGGTTGATATAACAACAAAAACTCTTTTTAGCAACTTCTTCAGAACCATATTATGCAAACGGGACAATAACCATCTCGGACACAAATACCGAAATATGACATTATACACTACCAAATAACGACTACCAACAATGGTTTGTAACAAATTAAGGGACAGTTTCATTACAACTAATCCATTCAATAACACCAATAAGTGGCTCCGCATTTCAACTCTACCGAATTAAAAGAAAAGAGGGGGGGGGGAGGGTCGGCATTACAATATTACGAAAAGACTAGCCGTGGACTAAAATAGGTGAAATGTGTGTGGAATGTGCTTTGGTTATTTTTAGGTATAACTCCTTTGTAGATGTCGAAGCTGAGTAGGCATATTGGATCCCTACCAGATGAAAAATATTCTCTGTCTATGCACATTACTCTCCAAAATATTTTATTAGCAGTTATTACACTTATTTAAATTGTATGTACTTTGGCCTAATCCATTGAATTTTACTGTTAACTTTTTCACAACATGAATAAAGCTTAACTACTACTAGATTTACGTTAGACAACATAAAATCAATTAAGCGACATTTTTGTCGCCTTGGCGTGCAACACACAAACGACAAAAATATAAAAAATATCATTTAAAAAATATTTAATAGCACGGGACCTAGTATGGAGTCTTTTGGTACCTTTATTAATTTTACCCCATTACAAGTTCAAGTGATATGAGTGTTTAAAAAAAACCATTCTAAATATTATTTAAAAGAGTTATAATAACAGTTTAATGTGTGAGGTTAACATACCTGTTCAATGTCATAATCCTAATTTTAACAGATTTTATGAATGAGAGAGTATTAATTTAAATTTAAATAAAGTTGGTAATTAAACATATTGATAAATTACTAATTAAAGAGAGATATCTATGTCCATATATTAGCAATACTACAATAATACAGTTGCTGACATTATTTAAGGATTGTTTTCAATTGCTGGTTAGATTATTGGATATAGATGTCGTATATATCCAATAATCTAACCAACAACTAAAAACAATTCTTATATTTTAAATTCAATATTATAAAAAGAAATAATACAAACATATTTAACCAGTAGTCAAACAATATTTGCAATTCACAGTTATTAGTGTCGTCACTTGTTGTTTGCGGAAGTATTCATGTTTAGTCAACGTCATCAATACATACAATTATGACGTCAACAGTCAGTCATGTGCTGAAAAACCAAGTTCGGTTATACGTAATAACCAACTTTGCTCATGTATTGAGTATTTAAACGAAATTAAAATATTAGATAATATGTAAATTCTGGCAATTTTTTACCAAATAATATCATATAAGAACCCTGGTAATAAAATTAAAGTTTTTATTAACTTATCTTATACTACCTATACATACCTTCATCTTCATCGTCATCGTCATCTTCATCTTTATGCGCACCCCATCCAGAAATATGGCATGGTTGTCCTGCTTTATAAGGTGTGTCCTTGTCGGGGAGACACGCTGGTTGTACATAATCATTAAACCGTATTCCTACATCAGAACTGATCTTTAACAGAGCTACATCGTAATCAAGTGTATCAGCTGAAATTTATTTTAAAACATGTATTTAACCCTTTCAGTACCAAATTCAAAATTTTAACGTTTGTAACGTCGTCTTAAAAATAGCATATATGACGTTTCTACGCCAAATTTATTGAGACGACGTCGGTCGTAAGTTAATTGTTGACTGTGGAATGCGGCGTGTCACCGGTACACTGATATAATTATATTACAATCTTGATGTTGGTTTATACCATTTTTCTGAGTTATTATTTTCGATATGTAAACATACGTTTAATAGTTTAATTCATATAGGTCAAGTAGGCTAAACTGAAGTATGGTCACATACTTGAATTTCGGCGATTTTCCTTTATTTAGCGATGTAAATAATGAATCTAAAGCGAACTAAAAATATCTTATTTCTCTAAACAAATGATTCCTTAAAAACAGGTGTTTGCAACCAAATGACCGGCCGTGAAGCAATACATTTTCAACATGTTCATCGCCTAAATTCGAATGTGCTACCATACATAAAACAAACAAAAAAAAAACACCACATGCAATCATTTGTCGCTGAAATTGTTACTGCTTTACAAAATTATAAAAATATAGTGGAAAATAATTGTTTTTAAATTAACATTGCAACAACAACTTGAGGAGAGTTTGCATAAAATATTTTTTTTAAAATGTGTAATAATTTCTAGCTATTTATAACAACACATAGTATTTATGTTTTAATTTTGTTTTTAATTATTTATTTTCTGTTTTGTATGTCCTTTGGTCCAATCCATTGTATATTACTGTTACCTTGTTCTCAACATGAATACAGCTCGCTTTACGTTAAGCAAACATTCAATCAATTAAGCGACATTTTTGTCGCCTTAGCGTGCAACCCACTAACGACAAAAATGTCGCTTGGCACTCAACCCCTAAACGACAAATATGTCGATTTGGCGCTGAAAGGGTTAAATGTGTTTAAGTAAGGCATGCATTTTCATGATATATAATTAATTTATTTCCAAATAATGGCAGGGGCCAAGAACAAATTCTCGCCAATCAACAATTTTGACAAAAAGGTTAAATATTTCAGTGAAGAAAAAGGCTTCTAAGAATCTAAGATCTGAAAATATCGTTCAAAATGATAAAAATCGCAAATAAATGATTGGGTAATTAGCAAAATAGTGTAGCCAGCTAATAAAATGTGGAGTAAAAACCTCTTAATGTTGCATCAGCGGTTTGTACGGGATTCAAAATACACAATTGACCAACTGATGGTAAAGTACATTGTCCACAGCAATGTAATATTTTGAAAAGGAATAACTTAAATAATGATCCATATGTAGTTCTCTTGCTATTATTATGGTTGTAGTCAGTATATCATTTCCTGTGTTATTAAAAGTTTACGCCGATTGACATAATCTATTTTCACTCAAAGAAATACCTACACATTAGACTAAAAGTAACATAGTCACAAAATAGAACCATGTCACATTTGATAATGTTTTACTGTTCCCAAGTGTATGTTTTCATTTTTCTTCTTCTCATATTTCTAATATATCGTTCTTTTCGTATTAACATTAATTTCCTCTCCAAAATATTTCAGAGATTTAATTACTTGCAATAACGCAAAAAATTTACTCCACAGCCTCTAACTGTCTAAAACGTTAGCTCACAAAGTATGTTTATTAAATTGGTGGTAAGTATTTATTTAATAAAAGTAAATTTTACTTAGAAAAATTTATAATTTTATATCAATAAATATATTACCACTATATATTCTGAGAAACTCCGAATCTAACACAAGGGGATGAATCCCTTGATTTCGTGGAAACCAACGGAAAATTAATTTGTTGTGCCGCAACTATAGGTCAAAGAGTAAAAAGGTTGTCTGCTTGGGCAGACATATACCTAAGGTAAAAAGAGGTGAAAACATTTAGACAACTCCAAAAACCTACTTCAGAAACTTCAGAAACAGAAGCTGAATTAAATAGTGCACAGGAGGCAGGAATAGTTCTAACTTCATGAGCTTTGACCGAGTGCCGGTCAAGGAGTTGCTTAAATAATAGCCTGACATATCCAAGAGGGGCCTCGGTGGCAGAGTGGTCAAGGTAGTTCGATTCTCACTGCAGGCAGGGTGTACTCGACTCCAATCTTTATTGACAAGGAATGCCAGTTTTCCTACCACAGGTCGGGGGTTTTCTCCGGGTACTCCGCTTCCTCCCCCAATAAAAACTGGACGCCATGATATAGCTGAAAAATTGCTGAAAGTGGCGTTAAACACCATAAAACAAACAAACAAACATATCCAAGAAGAAGTCGTCTTCACAGATATGTCAAAAATATCCCTTTTTAAGGGACGAAAAATCCTAGTATTCGTGAAAGAACGAGTATTCCTAGTTCTGTCAATATAAATACTTAGGAGTCTGACAGGAAAAATAAGATCAGAAGAAGTATCAACTGGCAGAGCAGGAATACAGATGGGTTCTGTCCCTCTATCTGAAAGAAGGATCCGTTAAAAGAGTAATAGAAGACATTTCTAGAAAAACGAAGAAAACAGATCATAAACGACGCATGTAACCTTTAATAGTCGAAGGTATCAATTTTTTAACATCAATTAGGAAAACTAGGAAGTCTGCTAATTGCTGAACATTGACATGGACAGGATCAATTTCCTGTCCACTACACTAATCACAGTAGATGGACCACTTAGCATCATAAACAACGCCTGTGGACTCTCTAACATATCTAGAGATGTGTGAGGTTGCTTTTTCAGAAAAGCCTTTCTGTCAGAGACCCTTTCTGATAGTAATCAGGCGTGAATATGACAGGGACATAGAGTCCACTGCAAACACCAAGGGGTCTGGTACTGGAGAAGCAAAGGTTTCTAGCTTGTGATTTAGACTGGTAGCAAAGATGTCCAGATGAGGACGTTCCCAATGGATAACAATGGAATCGGAGACTACTTTGAGCGATTCCCACTCCGTGTTCACCGGAGAAAGAGACCGAGACAGGAAATCCGCTAGGACATTGACTGTCCCTGGAATATGCCTGACAATCAGTATTATGTTCCACTGAAGACAAAGAAGTAGAATTTTCTTGCACAGAAGAAAGACAGAAAGGTAGTGAGTTCCTTCCTGATTTCTCAGGTAGGCTACTACTGTTGTATTGTCCGTTGCTAGTACTAATATCTTTGAGAATAAAAAAATGTCTTGAAAGACTGATGGCTTACAGAACTGCTCTCATCTCTAGGAGAGTTATGTGTTTTTGCTGGTGAGCAAATGACCACACCCCTAAAATTGACTTCTAGAAAGGCTCCCCAACCTAAGAGAGAAGCGTCTGTGTACAGGGTTAAGGAGGATATTGGTTGAGCCAATGCAAAACCCATTTAAAACATTTCCCCTGCGAGTCCACCAATCTAATCGAGAAAGAACCGCTCGAAGGATAGGAACTGCTGCTTCCCAATCTTCCCATGCTGTTTCCCTATGTTCTTTTAGATAGAACTAAAGAGGCCGAATGTGAAGACGTCCCAAGGGGACCACATCGGCCTGAGAGTTCAGAAACCACAGAAGTAAGGAGAACTGCCGTGCAGTAACTGACGAACATCTGATTTCTCTGACACAGGGACACAAACTTTTCCTCTGGTGAAAAATCAGACCGAGGTACGTCCTGTAATATTCCCCCAAGAACAGAACGCTCTGAGAAGGAAGAATTTCTTACTTCCTCCAAGATATCAGAAAACACAGATCCAGTAGAAGTTTGATGAAGTTGTGAGTGTGCTGAGACAGACATTCTTGGCTGAATTCTTTCAGCAGAGAATTGTCCAGATAAGAATGAATCTAAATAGACAGGGTGTGTAGATGAGCTACAACTGTCTGAAATACTCTGGTAAAGACATGTAGAGCCATAAGAGAGGGCCAGAAATTGGAAAACCTTGCCATTCCAAACGAAACGTAGGTATTTCCTTTAGGCAAAAGCTATGGGAATGTGGAAATACGCATCCTACAGATCTAGTCTGGTAGTCCACATACCTGGCAGAATACATGACCTGATTGATCTGTTGGTCTCCATTTTGAAATGGGGAACAGAAAGGAAAGTATTCAAAATAGACAGATCTATAACAGGTTTCATCCCCGCGTTTTCTTGGGAACCAAGAAAAGACGATAATAAAACCTGGTCAACTGATGAGAAGGAAGTTCTATTACTCCTTTCAGTAATAGAGTCTGAAGTTCTCTGACAGAATTTCTCCTTGTCTGAAGTCTGAGACAAAAGATTCGGACTTGCTGACAAAGGAGGAAGTTCCTTGAAACACTAGATCCATTCCCCCCGAATTACTGACAGTACCCAAACATCTATAGTGATTAATTTTCACACCGATGCAGAAAATGTGTTAATCTTCCTCTCACTGGTACTGAAGGAAGGAGAGCATGAAACTGTTCCTTTGCTTCGGGAGGAGTCAGTAAAAATATTAGGGGGCAACAACCTATGAACGAGGGCCAGTCTTCTTGTTTCCTTTAAAACTTTTAGAAGATTTGTTAGGACTAGAAGATTTAGTGACATTGGTCACTGTTCTTCTTTTATCAGGACTGGTTAGACGGGGAGACAGTGGCAGACCTCTTACCATTAGTCTTGTACATTGACTTTGAGTGGTTGTGAGATCTTGACAATCTCCTCCTGCACCATCTGTAAAGGCAAACCAAAAATCAGGTCTGAGAGAGGTGATCTAAGTAAAGAGTCATTAAGACTTTCACTTACAGAAGATTTCTCTAGAATTTCCTGCCTTTAGAAGGGATGAAATTCGCAAGAGTGTCCATGAGAAGGAACTGAGATGAAGGAAGGGCCTGGTCAACCTGTAAACGGAATGTTTTGACTTCAAACAGATCATCTCCAGATTTGTCTTGAAGTAAAGCACCTACTCCTGATAAGTAAAATTCAGCAGAACCCAGAACATGCGAGGTGCTACGAAGTAGATTTTCTTAGTTTGCACAAGAAGACTGGGAGAGTCTAAGACGATCTGCATATTTAGTCCGTAGTAACTGTGCCAAGGACTTGTCACAGACCGAGTCTGCTTTTCCGATAGAGGAGTCATGAACTTCAAACTCCTTGCTCCTGAATCTACCTGCAAAAGACGTAGCACCAAAGCCTGCAAAAGACGACACCTGAGCAGTCTTATTAAACAATTTGTTAAGGAGACAGTCGTTACCAAACTGAATAGCTGCAGCTTTGTGATTAGATTTAGGAAAAAAACTTGTAAGTGGCAAGCTCTTCCTGGACTAGTCCACATGAGATCTCAAAGGTAGACACGGTCTTCTTAGGTCTAGGAGGAGATGCACATGGGCAACATCTGTTAAAAGAGAATAAACCTTAGCTCCAAGTTCGTCTTTTGAAGACGCAACAGAGTCGTCTACCTCTGATTCTCTAGGGAACACACCTGTGAAGACAGTGAAGACCTAAAAGAAGAAACTGTTCTAGCTGGGATGTGGGCAACAGGAGTCTCTTCATTTCCCACATCTTCCGCAAGGAAGTCAGCTTCCTGCCTATCTGGGGCCATGAAAATGACATCAGACTCTTCTACCTGAGGAAAAGAGATGGAGGCCCCATTGCCCTCTAAAGCTGAAACTCTACTAGAAATTGCACCCAATTCCTCCAACATTGATTTCTTAAAATCAGACAAGGCCTCCTTAAACTTAGAAACCAACGAAATTGCTTCAGAATTCTGAGACATAGCTGAAGAATTTGCGATTCTAAAGGACTTCTGCACACCAAAGACTGGTTTAGGCCTGTATGGATAAGGGTACATACCCTGTCCCTGAAAGGATTGGTCAGGTAGAACCCAAGGAGGCCGAGGAAAAGCCTCATACTGAGGGAACGATGTACTTGGAACACTAAAACAGACTGGAGGTGATGGGCTCAAGCGCACGGCTGAACCTGAAGAGGAGTAAGCAGAACCTGTACTATCTAACGGCCTTGAATAGGTGTGGGTAACAGTAGACAGATCTTGGTCTACTAGGAGCTGGGTCCTGACTTAGACCCCCGCTCCTCAAACTTGTAACCGAAGTTACAAGACTAGTAGAAGAGAGGGGTGTTGGAATACCCAGAAGGGGGTTGGGGCAAGACCCATCCCAAAAGCAGTCTGTACCTTCAATTTACACTCTCGTCAAAAGTACTCCTACCTACAGTTTCATTTATATTTATCCTGGTAAATTCCATATTAATATAAATCTTACTTGACAATAATATACAAAAAATACAAATAATTCAAATAATCAAGAAATATTGCTATAAATCAACAAATAAACTGTTTTCGTCCAAAATAGCTAGCTGTGCTGTTAATAAGCGTGCAAGTGTAGTCGCAGCAGGAAATGGAATGAGGTAAATTGGGTACAAGAGACAGGATATCCGGTTTCAGGGAATATCTCAAGAATTATTGTTGTCTTCCAACCGAGTCAAAGTCGCTAGGGGAGAATCTCAGAATTTATAGTGGTAAGCTATTTATTGATATAAAAATGTCTGTGTATATATAAAGAATGTTGTCAGTACAACATGCTGAAAAAAGTGATAATTTTCCGCAATATTGTTCGTTTAGCGTTGAGTAGTTTGGTAACAAAAATCCATGAATTAAACATGTTAAAATCATTTCTGTCATGTATGACACTTATATGAGTAACTGCTATAATTATGTTACGTAAATCTTCAGTGTTGAAGCTAGTTATCGTCTGCAAGTCTGAACATTACGTATTGTATAAATAGTCTGCAAGGAAAGAGTTGTCAACATAAACAAAAGAGATTATATTGCAACTTTGCCGGGACGGATTGTCACAAGTTTATACTAAAGAATTAATACATGTATCATACGCCGTTTTTGATGCGTTTTCGTCAGACGGGTTCAGTGTTGAAAACAAACCTCGAAGTGGGCGGCCGAAAAAGATGAATCATCAGTGTGTTGAATAGGGTGGTTCGAAACTGCAGAACTGCTACTTTAGTAGATATTACCAATGATTTTAACAATAACTCGAATGTTTAATTATGTAAGAGAACTATTCAGCGGTGTTTAAACAGTTCTGACTACAGGAAACGAAGCGTGAGGAAAAAGGTGGGGTTCGCGCATTAAACGAGTTCGTCGTGTTTCATGGTGCCGTTAGAAACCAGAGTGGACAGTTAACGGAAACTGGAATAGAGTTATCTTTAGTGATGTGAAATGTCAATTACTGTTAGTGGAAGTGGAGTAATTAAAATCAGGCAGAACTGGAATGAAGCTTACTTACCGAATGTTTTGGTCACCTGAAGCAACACACAGATCGGAACCTTAAAGTGATTGTCTGGGGTTGCATTACATTTAACGGCACAGTTACAATTATGTTTGTTGATGGAAATTTGAATAGTGAAAAATATATGACAGTTTCAGATAGTAATCTATGACCAGTCATTGTGAAGTATTTCAGTAAAAATTATTTCTGTTCCAAGATAATGCATCGCCTCATGCATAAGTGCAGACGATAACCTGAAAAACAGATAAAACCAAATTCCTATGTTCCCATGGCCTGCACAGTCTCCATTTAAATGTTATAGAGCATGTGTGGCTTCTAATAAAGAACAATGTGTAGAAAATACATCGGGACTATCAACACTGTGCAAGACTTGAAGGACATGCTTCAACATTCCTGGAACAATATACTTTTATTGTACATTAAGACCTTTTAGAAAAGTCGCCTTCGTGTAGTTATTAGATCAAACTGTCACCTGACAAAATATGAAGTCATTATAACAACAACAAAGTGGTCAGTCAAAGGTTTATTTTTCTATTATACTATCATTAGAAAATCCAAAATGGCGGACATTTACTCACTTTTGACACCATGCTGGAAATAGAGCGTCCTACCAAGGGCATTAGGTTGTCGATGTAAGACGTTAATAATCGAGATGGTTGACATTTATTTTGCCAGTTATTGTATGCTTGAAACTTGATTTAAATAAAGAAATATACATGTATATGTCATATTGATGTTCTGTTAGGCGTTATAGTGTCAGAATTTTTCAAATGAAGGTAAATGCTAATAATTTTGCATTTCTCTGAACTTTTTTTACTTTGTAAACAAAGCTTGATGGTAAGCGCACAAATCTACAATTATATTTTTACAATATTGATCATTAGAAAAACGTTTTATGCTATTTTTTATGTCAATAAAAACTTGCAAGAATTTTAATTCGAAACCTGGGAGTAAGGTATATGTCCTAAAATCTTTATATGTTTTCAACCAAAACAAATATAAGGTTCAATTTAAGTACTTTTTAGTGGTAATTTAATAATGTATTGGCAGAAGAAACAAAATTTTGCATTTAATATGACATTTTCAGACTTAAAAGTAGCAAAATACGGTTTTGTAGCTTAGTTTCGAATGTCCCTTTGTGAAATTTCATGATATAGTAGTATGGTAAAGTTGCAGTTTACTCACATCTATGATAAATGAAATGTAATAAATTTTAAAGTGTCAGTAGAAAGTGTCATGTTTCTGGAAAAGAAATATATATGATATTTGGATGTCATCCTTGTTATAGTAGAAAAACCCGAAAGTGCTCATAAGACCAATTGTCTCCTAGCTTTAGCTCTCTAATGCATTAAATGGCAGATTCATTGTCAACAAAATTGTTTGAACTCGAGATGGATGACAGGTATTTTGCCAGGGATTTTCTGTTTGGAACTTGATTTAAATAAACAAAAATATATGTCGTATAGATATTCTGTTACATGGTCAGTCTTTCTCAAATGAAGGTAAATGCTTATGATTTGTCCGATTTTCTCACATGAAACAGCTGATTTTGATCGATGATTTTACAAAAATCCTATCAAATTACCAAACAACTAAAAATGCAGTACACAAATGAGATATATGCACCACATTTCCATTACATTTAGTAGATCTATGAAAAATGTCACAAATGTTTTTATTTAGCAAACAGGACCTCTGTTGATAATATTGTAATGCAAAAAGAAAAAAACAAACTAGCAGGTCTTAAGTGTAGTGGGAAAGACCTTAAACACGAAAAACAAAATGAATAACGAATAACAAAAAATTAATAACGTTGATCCAGTTTTTGAATATGGAACAACGAAAAGCGAAAAAAACTACTTGATCCTTGTTAGTTAAAATGTGTCTGGAAGACGTACAACATGAAATGAACATGAAATGGAACTAGTGATTGATTAACGAGAAATATTGCAGCTATATTTGGGACGAAAACAAGTTTATAAACAATATATATGCAAGTAAAAGTTATTGACAACCTAAAGCAAAGTTTTATAGGAAAAAAGAGTGTGCGGTATTGACATAGAATTTAGCCTCTTGTACATAAGCCATCTTTGTCGGATTCTACAAAATGGGTCTTTATTTTGCAAGCTAGGAGAATGGCACTTTTCAAACACGTTACCGACTATAATCCGCGATCTGGATTTCCGTATGTTAACCCGAAAACCCCCAAAAGAGAGTGTTTTTGTTATTCACCTATCAGACGTATGCACTTTGCAGCTATGTAGGTCGAACACCTTCAATTATTCCAATTTTGTCCAAGTCTTTAGAAACTAACAATTGGTGGTATTCAATTGTGCTTAAACAAAACAAATGGTTTACCCCTGACAATTTTGGCGGTAATACCAAATGTTAAGTTGAAGCTCAAAACACTACACACTTTGCCGCGGTTTGTAAAAATAAATCATAATTTTTGACCGAACTTTCTTCCGAGAAATTCATGCATGACAAAAATAAAGGTAAAAGCAAAAAATATAGAATGTCAAAAAAGATAATCCACAAATCAAATTCCAAGAAACCGGCAAACTCGAGAACCAACATCCAAAATGAGGCAACTAAAGCAATCGTCCTGCCTTGGTACAGACATTTCTGTATTGTGTGAAGTGGAGTGTTGATGAAAAGGGTTGGGTGTCATAGTGATCATCGCAACATAATCATTATGTACTGAATTCGGAATTTGTTGAAATTTCTACAGTCTTATCTTCACACGAGATATAATATTTATCAACAAATAAAAGGTATCTACAGTAAAACTTATTGAACGTGCGGACGAGTTCGTTTTTTCTTGTAACCCTGGCTTTTAAGTCTGTTAAATTGATGACTTTTTGCAAAATGTAGTAAACTCACGTCAAGCTCTTGCATGGCTAGTCAATTGGGAAATATAGACAAAGTATGCAGGAGAAGCTGCAATATTGTCGCACGAGTGCATTACTTACGATTAAAATTTTCATGCATGTAGATGGCTTCTACATCAAATTCTTGTTCATATCGATCAGTTTGTGTGTTGTCGTGGTCTCCAGTCCTTAATGTTATCTTTGATTTCTCTATTCTAAAATCGAAACAAAGTTTCACATAATTCGTACACTTGAGTACAATCTTGCCGTTTCTGGTTCGAACCTTACTGCAGGGTGCGCTCTACTATAATCTTAATTGACAAGGATTGCACGTTATTCTTCTCCAGGTACTCCGGCTTCCTCTCCAATAAAAACTGGACACCGTGATATAGAGGGAAAATTGCTTCAAGTAATGTTAAGCACCATTCAAACAAAACAAACAAACAAACAAACAAACATGCAACTTATCCGCTAAATTGTTAAAATGTCATATTTGACTTTAAGTCAAAATCTGTTTTGATGAAACTCCTCAGAAAATATAGATGTCTGCTTTTAAACAACATTAATGTATAGTTCCAGGTACACAGATCTGATATGCAATTTAATTGATATTGTATTCAAACTAGTTATGGTCTATTGCCTGATTAAAAATAAGAGTGCATATCAAATATCAATTCATTTTAACTGCCTTGACTATAAAAAATTCTATTCATGTGTTTTATTTACCCTTCAAAACAATGTGCTGCACTCAGTACCCATTGTGTATTAAGAATGGTTCCACCACACCAATGTTGGGTGATCTTTGAGCTATAAATACTAATATTCCGGACTCCAACCTGCCATGGATATATTCCGTATTCCGTATACTTCCCAGCAATTATATAGTCAAAACTGTCAATATTACTTCTCACTGGTGGTGCAATTTTTACTCTGTTTCCCTTTTGTAAAGGCCGAAACCCACATCCTAAAACATAATTTGAATTTAATTTTACTTGAACTGAAATATTTCTTGAAAATATAAAAATTTAATTTGATGCAAATTGTTTAAATACAACTTTTTTGGTAAACAAAACGGATGTAAAACCACAGTAGCAGTTTGATAGTGCGAGTTTACTGTAATATAGTCACAAACAAAAAGACACTTCAAAGTCAGCATGTAACTTAGAGAAAGCACTTTATAAAAGAACATGTAGCAGTAAGTGGAGAAAAATCCTTATGGATGACCGTTATGAGAGTCTGTGACCGTGGATCTTTGGTTAAAATGTACATGGTAGCATGGTGCATATATTTAATCGCTTAATAATTAAATAGTCAGAAAATTATTTCAACAATAGCACAATGCATATATAGTAACGATGATCTCATGTGGATTTTACTTAAGCTAACAACAGTGGTGCAACGGTGCGTTCAAAATTCTAAAGTGACGATAGCTCCGATAACTCTATTTATATAAACCAATCAGATGCTTGCGCAACAAAATAATCTTGTTACGGTCAATGGTCGATATGAAGCAAAATGAAAGTTAATCGAAAGTTTTACGTTCAAAAGGGGGCCTCGGTGTCCGAATGGTTAAGGTAGTCTGTCTACTATTAATCAATGTGGTCTGTCAACACTGAGATTGTGGGTTTCATCCGGGTACTCCGGCTTCTTCCCCGAATAAAAATTGAACGCCATGATATAGCTGAAAAATTGCTGAAAGTGGCATTAAACAACAAACAAACAAACAAAACATTCTAAAAGACAGGAAAACAAGTATAACATGTTTCCCGATTAATGGCATTTGGGGAACAATACAAATGTTTATGATAAATTAATAACGATAACGACAACGGCTTTTCAAGATTTACAAACTAGACTCTACGACAAGCGTGATCACTTCAACTTTCCAATTGTCAACTTCCCGTTCATCGACAGCAACATTCCAGCAGCTCCAGCGTATGGTGTGTACATTTCACAATTTACGTTATTCTAGATCCTGCGATTCCCTATACAAGACAATGAGTAACTCGACGGGTGTCTAATTAGAGGCAGGCACTGCTTACTCGTCCGGAGCAACTGAGTTCACCCATGGTTTTTATTGGGTTCGGGTTACTCTCTTTCTGTGTTTTATGTTTTTGTTTTTGTGTTGTGTTTGTCTATATCCGGATTTGTAACTGTCCCCTGGCTTTTGGCTCTTGTTGTTCGGTCGGTTTTCTTTGCTATTTTCTTAAAACAAAGAGAATTGACTGATGGCAACAGTAAGTCATTCATGATGCACTCCTGAACATTTATAAATACGTTGTTGTGAATAACATGTGCATTGTTATATTATAAATAAGGTTCTAACAAATTTGGAACAAACATGAATTTTACAAGTTAGATTTATTTGATATCTCCCCAATTGATAACCTTTTCAAAAGATCATCACGATTGTTAACGGAAAATTTTCTCTTTTTTTGTTCTCTAAGACATGTGTCTCCAGAGATTTACTGAAATTTATTTCAGAGCGCTTGATGAGTTTATTTCACTATTTAGTTTACATTTGGAGTTACTATTAATTCTGATTACTGTTTGGTCTTCTCTAACATTCTAAAGAAACTCAGTTTGTGCCTTAATTTTGTTTTCATATTGCTTCTATAATCTGCCTCGCTCGGACCCTAAAATATTTATAATATTTCTTGAAGATAATAAAACAAAGCAATTTTGCACCCATTTTAACACATCCATTTATGAAATTAAAAATCTCAGGTGTAGTTATTCCGCCACAATTATTGCGTACAAATTGCCTATTTATATTTTTTACAATACCAGATGAAAATGTAGAAGCCCATAATGATATCTGGAATTTCAGCCTACATCTAACTCCAGCATCCTGCGAGTGCTGACAATTATGTACCAACCACCCTGCATGGCGGCAGTTATGCAAAAAATTCTCTGTTCCATCACATTGTATATCGTCTAATAAAATATGACCAGAACCTTCTCCATAAATGCCTCCTGCTACTGCTTTACCTCCTCTAAAATACAATATTGCAATAGTTCATCCTCATTACGCATTTGTGAGTACATATACGTTAAATACTTGTCTTTCACATATTAGAATAATTCATTTTCAAGATTATCATGACAACAGTTCATCAAAAATGGAGCTGATTTAGCAGAAAATGGATTCAAGTTTTTATTTTACTTGGTAAAAAACCTGAAATGAATGAAATCATCTTCAACTAAATTTATCTACACCAATTACGACGTCCTCTCAACAACAGATGTAATTTTGTTTACTTGTAATATCCTAACATGCGGCAGATGACTGTGGCATCATTATCATCCCATCTGTCATCACAGACGGTACCCCTTACGCCGTTGCGAATTATTTCCACTCGTCCTCTCTCAGGAGCACCACCATTTAGTAACTCAATTTGAATATCTGAAATTTATATTCTTCTATACTAATTGAAATTTAACATCTGATCTTTATGACTTTTCTTTTAATTTTTAAAATTAAAAAAAAAAAAATTTGCTTTTTTAAATTTAACCATGCAAGTTGATGAAAAGCAATAATGTTTTGTTAGTAAACTAGTGATGAGAACAACGCAGTGGCCATTTTCTAGTTGCTGTGTAACTGTAATAAAAAGACACAAATAAAAAATACACTTTTTTTAGGCAGCACCTAACTAAATGTTAAGTGGAGAAAAAACTTTCTAGACGAACATTATAACGGGATTTGACTTAGAAGTAATAAGAGAAATATCTTTATGGCTGATCAATATGAGAGTTTTGTGAATATGTCGTTTGACTAAAATGTACTTGGCAGTGTGCTGTGTGAATTCAATTAAAAATAATTGAATTTTTCTGAAAAAATATCTTTACAATAGTACAACTATGGATACAAAGTAACGATGACCAAAAAATGTCAAACAAATGTTGTACAAGTTAATCTGTGTAGATGTGACAAACTGTGCTACGTTCTAATTCAAAAGTAAAGATATTTCCGAGAACTTTTCTTCTTCTTTCTATGTTAGAACCGTATTTACTACTGCAAGTGTGTGGTTCCGCAAAAACTGCAAATAGTCTGGCAACAACAGTTTTTTCCTGTTTACATGATAAAACTATGTACAGATGGATGAAGGTCAAACTGCGTTCAGTATGTACCGTAAAATGGCACCTGAAACTTGCGACTGTGTATGTCGATTTTGTCAAATATAATATGTTTATCAAGTACAAACGTGAATAGTTAGAGATGTAAGCAAATGTTATCAACTTAAACGCCATTAGAAAACGTATGTTACGTACAAACGTCTTAAACCAGGAAACATGTTGACATAGTTTTGCGTACTCAAAATAATAAATTTAATAAATTGTCGACGATAAGTTAACAACGGCATCCCAAGGTTTACAACACTACCCTTCGTGATGTGAAGTTCAGTCTTTAAATTAAGAGTCATACATTGTCACCAAGCCAACATTTTATAATGCATATCGGATTAGTTATGAACATGTTTTTATACATAAGCTCTGTCATGTTTATACGCAAATTATTTCATGCAAAAGTTTTATCACTATGGAGTCTTAATTAGAGAAGAAACTATTAATCATTAGAAGCACAATTAAATGCAGGAAAAGTGCTCAGTTTATCCGTCCATGTTAATGAGAAACATCCCAAACAGCGCTTTTGAGTTTGCCTGAGTTATAAGGATCAAAGGGTCTTTCTGAAATCGTGGTGTTTTAATTCCTCGATTTTTCTTTGAGTTTCCTATTGAGCTCAGCAAAATTATAGTTGATTTTGTGTTTTTGAGTCTTCTGTCTGTTCATAACTTTCAAAATCTTTCTTTCTTTAGCAAGTATTTTTATAGTTTCTACTTCTTCATGCAGAAAACCATTTTCCTGATCAGAATGGGTAAAATAATCTCATACTTTGATATCTTCCGTAGATAAGTGTTCTTGTAAATTTTCTATTAAAATTTATTGTGCTACTTTCGAATTAATCAGCAAGATACTCTGGTTTCTTTCCACATCTGCCATATCCATAGCGTCATTATCACGGCTAACAATTTTCTAAGAAGCAGTACTTTGTTCTTTCCGCTTTTCTGGAAATATAATTTTTGTTGCAGTCTTAGTAATATTCTGCTTAGACACAAAGTGCAATGTTTTGCATCGTTTTATCTGTGGCTCGTAACTTTGCCAGGTATTTGTTTCTACGTTGCAGCTAACCTAAATTTAGTATTACAATTTTAGTTGATAAAAGCTCGACAACATCTTACTTATTTGTATTTTAAATATTGTTTAGATTTAAGCACCACTGATAAGTCGTGATAAGGCGATTTAGTGCACCTACCAGCTAATTCTTGCGCACCTAATACTACGGTCATCCAGAATAATTAATCTAATAGGTGCCTAATGATTGGTTAAATTGTCCTTTACACGGGCCACTGTTATATTCCTTTCATCCTCCAAAGGACGGCATACTTACCAGGCAGTCTTATTGTTACAGAGCTTCCCAATAATGACTATTTCAAAAGGTGGTAAGTATAGTGACAAGTAATTACCCTGGTCATATTGTCTGTACATTTCCAGGTTCACAACCAATTCATAGACCACCTTACGTGTCCTAATACTACGGTCATCCAGACTGATTAATCTTATAAGTACCTTATGATTGGTTAAATTGTCCTTTACACGGGCCACTGCTATATTCCTTTTATCCTCCAACGGACGGCATACTTACCAGTCTTATTGTTACAGAGCTTCCCAGTAATGACCTTTTCAAAACGTGGTAAGTATAGTGACTAATAATTACCCTGGTCATACTGTCTGTACATTTCCAGGTTCACAACCAATTCATAGACCACCTAATTTGTCCTTGTTTGGAGTTATTGTTTTATCCTTGTCATCAATAAGGTCAAAACTTAAAAGCATATTATCACCAATAGGAGCTACATTGACGGACCATGTAAATGTATCATTTACCAGCTTCATTTTTATCCTTTGCTACTCCGCGAGCTGACATCAGCTTGCCGGCCTGCGCAACAACCAAATTTCGTGTTGCAGACGTTACAGGTGGTCTTTGTTCTTGCGTATGAAAATACATTGATTCACTTAGGACTTTTATCTCAGACCTTTGTACCTATCACACCTTTACTATGAATTCCACTAAAGATCAATGGGAGTTTGATGGAAGCTGCTCGATCACAATGTCTTCTATTATTGTATCAATAGAAATAGCCTCGCCATTGGTCCTTCCCTTTATTTCTCGCTTTAAGTGTATTTAGTTCTGTTAGTGCTATGAAAAATCAATTCCTTTTTAAGAATAATTATCAACTTTCTGATTTATTTCCTTTTCTGTGATACTGATCTACAGAAAATTTAGCGCTGCAAGTCTCACAAGCTGTATCTCTTTCTTGTCTCATATTGATTGGTTAACTTTTAACATGTATAGAACAATAGATGACAAGAAAGTTGGTATTACGAGAGAAGAGATGAATGACACGATCGAAAACATCAAATCATTCAAATGCTACAAAGACAACAAGATAAATGTATGAACACAACGTAACATTCTGCAGAAAAAACACATATTCAAAGTCATGTTGACACAGTGTTGCGTACTCAAAATAAACAATGCTGTCAACGCAGAGAAATACAAATTCTTGTATTAACAACTATTGTATAACTATAAGCAATAGTTATATTATGCAGTATAATATTAATAACAATTTTGGAGCTGCAACATGATTCTAACAGATTAAAGTTGTGTGAATTTTTGCTTTCTTCCTCTAGATCACAATGTTGAATAATCGTTTCTGAATATTATCATGATTGTTAAATGGAAAGTTTTTTATTGCTCGTTTTATAGGTAAAGACTATGGTCTCCAGATGATGTGTACCAGTCAGTTGCCGTTTGATAGTAAGAGTTAATTGTAAGATATAGTCACAAACAAATAAATCACTTTTAACTCTCAACTTAACAGTGCAGAAAATATCATTATGAGCAGAGTTAACTTAGCGGTAAGTGGATATAAACTGCATGTATGATCATTACAGTTGATTCAGCGGTAAGTGCATGAAACACGTACGGATCAACATTATGACAGTAGTTGACTCAGAGATAATTAAAAAAAACAGTTGACGTGATTGCTAACACGAAATTGTGGAACTGCATTTTTGCGGAAGTCTTGGCATGCCATAAATCCTGGTTAAACCCACCATTTCTTTTGAAATGACTGAACCAAGTAACTACTATTGCTGTATTTGGTGTATTTGGGGTTGCTGGTTCTGGAGTTTGCCGGTTTCTCGGACTTTGATTTGTGGATTGCGTTTTTGACAGTTTCATCGGTGTTCGGTATTTTGTTATTACCTTCATTTTAATTCCGACAGATTTAAATTCTTTAAAGTGAAATATATGCTGTATAACCATTTCAAACGATCATCATAATTATTAACTGGACATTTTCTTTTTTTGTTTGGCTAAGACATGGATCTCAAGAGAAATTATGGAAATTTTGTAAATTGATTAAGTAGTTTATGTCATAAATTTTGTTTACAATGGAGGTCTGCGATTAAACATTACTTTCATGTTGCTATATAGTGTGACTCAGCCCCTAAAAATAAACACATTTCAGTAAAATAATGACAATTAGAAATCGTGTAAACTTTTTATACATGTACATCAATTTAGCATTGCAAAGGAATTCCCAACTTTACTCAGTTATAATTATTCCGCCATATTGAATGCGTAAATTGTGTTAATTCAAAGTTACACTAGTTAATATCTTACCTGGTGAAAATGTAGAAGTCCATAGCGATATCTGGGAGTCCAACCAACATTTAACTGCAGCATCTTCCGAGTGCTGACAATTATGGACCCTCCACCCTGCGTGGCGGCATTCTGCTATAGAACTCTCTGTTCCATCACATTGAACATCATCCAATAAAATATTACCTGAACCTTCACCGTAATTTACCCCTGCTACAGCTATACCACCTCTAAAATACAATAATACAACATTTAATCCTTATAACATATTTTTGATAACATATAATATAATAAGTCTTTTTTTCACATATGAGAACATTTTTTCTAGTTTATTACTCAGTAATTAATCACGAATATTAATGATTAAACAGAGAACAATGCAAGCTCTGATGCAACGTCTTAAGAAATTGGCAATGAATTCAACCATCTTTAACTAAATAATCCCCACCACTAACGACGTCCTTGTATTCAAAAGATTTTTGTATACTTGTTATATCCTAACATGCGGCAAATAACGGTGGCATCATTATCATCCCATTCGTCATCACAAACTGTGCCTCTTACACCATTTCTAATTATTTCCACTCGTCCTGTGGTTCGAGCACTACCATTCACCAATACAATGTGGACAACTGAAGTTAAAATTCTTGTATGTACAATTAAATATAACATTTTTTTGTCCATCTGATTTTTAGTATAATTAAATTTGTTTTTAAAAGTAACCACCATAAACTGATTAAATACAACACTGTTTTGTACATGTAACAACACCTCAATGGTCGTTTGTCAATAATGTAGTCCTGTGATAATGACCGAGCTTTGTATTACAGTTATAAAATCTACAACAAATAAAACACACTTTTAAAGTGAGCACTGATCTAAGTGGTAAGTGGAAAAAATCTTTATAAACAAACATTATGAGTGGAGTAATCCAATTTTTAAAAAGAAACATTATGAGTAGATTCGTCTTAGCAATGACAGGAGAAAATCAATATGAATGACCATTATGAGAGAATTGACTTAGCAAGACGCATGGAAAATATCTTTATAACATAAATTGACCCAGTTACATCATTTAATTCATGAAACTCTGGATAAAATAAGGTGTATAAAAATTCGATGGACCGAACATCATGTAACAATTATATGCTCTTTTTTGCGACAGTAATTCATTTGTGGTGCACATTTAAACAATACAGTTATGCTATTGTGAATGACATAATCATATAATATTATTAATAAGTTTCCAACAATTTTGGAACTGCAACTTGATTCCAACAGATTAAAATTGTGTGAAGGTTGCCTTCTTTATACCGGTCACAACGTTGCATTATCGTTTCTGAACGACTGGTAACCAGAAAAGATAATGTCTCTAGCTAATAAAAGAACTTGTTCTGGAGCGCTTGATGAATTTATTGTCAAATTTTGTTTGGTCGTTTCTAACATTCTAAACAAATTATTATGTTATTTAATACTATTTTATTACATCATTTAAACAATGCGAAGGAATTCACAAATTCAACTGAGTTGTAGTAATTTAAAGCCTTGAATGCATAAATTGTGCCTAATTATGGTAACCATAGTGGATACCATACCAGGTGAATATGTAGAAGTCCATAACGAAGTCTGATATTCCAGCCGACATTGAACTCCAGCATCTTCCCAATGCGCGCAATTATTGACCGTCCACCCGGCATGGCGACAGTTTTCTACAGAACTCTCTGTTCCATCACATTGGACATCATCTAATAATATATCACCAGAACCTGCTCCAAATATCGTCTCTGCTACTGCTGTGCCACCTCTAAAATACAAGAATACAATATTTAATTCTCATAACGTATTTAAGTACATGTATACTAAAATATATTGTTTCAGAATATTTTATTTTTGTGAGTTTATCACGACAATATTTGACCACAAATAAAATCGAGTCAGAAGAGTAGCAATGTAAGCTTCGATGCAACTGATTAAGAACACTTAAGTTATTTTAGATATCTTTAACAGGTTTATCTTTATAGATTATTTACGTTTTTGAAACGAGATGCATTTTCTCGCCATCTCATCTCAGGGCTGTCGCGTTTAAAAAAAAACCTGAATAATCTGTTTATCACTGTTGTGACGTCACAGTGTTTAGTTAACGACGTCTTGACAGCGAGGTGAGATAGGCTAGTAGAGTGATATGGAAAAATATCGCACATAAAGAATAAAGGAAAATACTGCAAAATAGCGATAATCAATATTAACGGCGTCCTGTATTCAGTAACTTAAGAATGTAATTTTGTTTACTTATTATATCCTAACATGCGGCAGATAACGGTGGCATCATTATCATCCCATTCGTCATCACAAACTGTGCCCATTACACCATTGCGAATTATTTCCACTCGTCCTTTGTTAGGAGCATCACCATTTACTAATACAATCTGCATATCTAAAATTTAAATTCTTCCATGAACAATTTAATATAACATGTGTTTGTCCATCTGCTCTGTACGATTATTTTATTTTTCAAACTTTTAGTATAACTTTAGTTGTTTTAAAACTAACCAAGCCAAGACTGTTTAAGAAAAAGAATGTGTCCGTTTTGATGTTATAGATGAATGAAGGTAATAACAAAATACCAAGCACCAAGTCCAAGAAACCAGCAAACTTAGAACCAACAACCAACAATATAGCAACTACAGCAATAGTCCTAATTTTGTTCAGGCATTTCAAAAGAAATTGTGAGTTAAATAGGTTTCATGAGAGGCCACACATCCAGCCCTCTACCATTACTGTAGTATGTGACTTGGGTTTCTTTACAAAAAATGGATGGTTATCATATACAGTAGTGCAGCCGTAAACGTAACACTTTGACTGATTGATAACTGATTGCTGACGGATTTTGGATAGTTGACAGATCGCTGACTGATTGTTGACGAATACATGCGTCCAAAGTTATGAATATGACGGATTCATAATACCTTGGTAATCCTCAGCGATCAGTCCGATCAATCCGATCCAGAATCTGCCATTTAATTATATGCATAAATCGGCTAGTTTATTGACAGATACGTCAAACTTAATAATTTGAAGATGAAAAGAATTCTGCGTCATTTGTATATTATATATTCATTGATGATAAAATAAACGCAATTATTCAAAAGAATAGTTAATACAAACGTCTCGTTCCAAGAAATTTCTTTATATTATTTAATTAAGCAAATTTCTTTAAAGCAGGAAATCTCTGCGGATCGAGCCCTGTAAACCTGCAAAAAAACTCCATTAGATTTAAGGCACATCAGTAGAGACGAGGTAAATGTATTATTTTCGTGATTTATCCTCATTTTTATATCCGCGACTCGTGATTTCGGCTTATTCTATTTTCTGCGACCTGTTACATGTATATTTTTCGTCGTAAAAGCCGACCCGTCCCCAACTCAGTAACAGAGTTATTCCACATTTAGCAAAGGACATGGCCTGTGTTTGACAGATAACATTTTTTTTACATGCAGTTAGAAAAAAGACGTAAATGTATATCTGTATCTTTTTATTTAGTTTACAAAAATTTAAAATTCAATTATAAAACAATTATGTATAAATAATTGTTGAACTGTTGAAAAGCGTTGTCTATCAAAACACATATAGTATATATATAGTGGTCCTCATGTCCGTCCGTCAGTCTGTCCGTCAGTTCGTCCGTCCAAATTTCGTTGACGGATGATAATTCGAAACGTTTGCATCCGATATAATAAAACTTAAGGATATTATTATTTATCAATAATAATATTGATTTATTGGTAAGAAGCCTATCGATTTTAGGGAAAACCCGTCAAATTTCAAGGTCAAAGTCCACAATAAACTTTAGAAATGTTTACAAAAAAGATGTTTCCGGACAATAACTCAATAAGTTTGCATCCGATTTAAATGAAACTTTGAGATATTGCTATATATCAGGAAATGCGTCAAATTTCAAGGTTGCAGTCCACAAAAAAACTTTAGAAATGTTTACAAAAAAGATGTTTCCAGACAACAAGTCAAAAGTTTGCATTTAATTTAAATGAAACTCTGGGATATAGTTTCATATTAAATGGATCCAAAGCCAATCGATTTTTGGGGAAATCCATCAATTTCAAGTTCACATTTGCCAAAAAATGTTAGAAAAACATTTCCAGACAATAACTCAAACGTGTGCATTTGATTTCGACGAAACTTTTGGATGTATAATACTTATCTGGTGGGTATGAAGCCTATTGATGCTAGAGGAATTCCATTAATGGTCAAGGTAACCGGTCGACAAAAAACGTTGGAAATTTTTCAAAAATTTTTTGCAAATTTTAAGCGGGGGTATCAGTGATCACTAGATCGACTTTGTCAAGTTTAAAATGAAAAAAGTAGTTAAAGAAGTATACTTACAATTACGCTGGATTGTTTGATTGTTAAGGGTTTTAAGCAGCATTTCAGTTATTTCATGGCGTCCAGTTTTTATTGGCGGTAGGGTGGGAGTACAGGTTAAAACTGACAATCCTTATCAATTAAGTTGGAGTCAAACACGCCTTACCTGCAGAAATTTGAAAATCCGGAACCTGTTGGAAGCATGTGATAAATAGTAGATGAAAAATCAATCAGCAACCGATGCCCCAATAACGCTGGGGGAAAATTCTGCGAATACTGCCTTTTAGTGTAAAAATGGGTTACAGATAGACACGTTTTATGATACGAAATACTCGTAGTAATTGTTTGGGTATAAATATTGTCATTACAGTCATATCGATAAAACATAAACTTTTCAAAATTTGCCCTTTAAAAGAGCGTTCTTTAATTTGAATAATAACTAATTTATTGATTGATTAATTGGATGTTTGCTTTACTGCCAGCGAGCAGTATTTCAGCTTCATTCAAAACGAAAACAAGTTTAAAAACAACCAATTAGGGAAATATGGACCAAAGAGCAAAAATTTTGAATACCTCTGAAAAATTATGGGGTATGGAAAAGGGTTGAAAATTTATCTTTTTGAGCCTACTCTTTTTGGAAATCTACAAAAGGGATCCTTATCGTGCTAGGAGGGTGGCACTCTCTAAACACCTCACCCACTATGGTCCGCGGAAAGGCTTTTTTTATTACCTGAAAGCCTCCAAACGAGAGGGCATCCTTATCCGCCACCTGAGGACGTGCTGGTCAGCTCTGTAAACCTAAGTTACGTATTTCAAATACACACGATTTTTTAAGGAAAACATTTATACTTATACATTATCAAATATCGAACCCCTATAACAGACACCGTAAAAAAACAACACATTAAGTAAAATATCATTTTCCATGAACATCAACTATTTAAGATTTCTTTTTGAATAAACAAAAAAGAAAGGTACAAAACTAATCTTTAAAAGAAATCCGTCCGATGTTTTAAAAACTCGTGGAATGTTTACCAATCTTAATTAAGTATTTTTGAATGGATAACAAAGAAGCGTTTACAATATTAAAAGTACTTTGTTATTTTATAAAACGAAAAATCAAAATTGTGACGGCAAAAATGGGAAAAGCAAAACTTATTTTCACTTTAAGCTTAGAGGTTCACATCTTTAACTCAGAAGTATCTATAAACAGGCATGCTTAGTTGTTTATTCTTTTTGAGATTTAATTACACAATGAAACATTGAATAGAATATATAATAGACGTTTTCGCTTTTGTCGTGAATCTTATTTAGTGTTACACCCTGGAATTTTTAGGAATTGTGGCACAGAAAGAAAATTTTGATCAAACCGCGACAAATTACCTTTTAAACGTTTATAATAAAACACACTCGACTTTGGTGGTTAAGGTAGCTGTAATCTATTGATCACCGAGGTTTTCTGTTCGACCCTTGCAGCGAGAGGGTGTTCTCGACTTATCCCTAAATGTGCAAATAGTACCAGTTTTCCAGGTCGGCGGTTTCGCTGTGTTCTCCAGCTATTCCCTATAAACACTCGACGCCATATTATATAGCATGATATAAGTTTTTAAATTGCTGCTTAACAAACTTCAAACAACTAACATACAAATAATGCGAACGCAAAAGCGCGAAGTGAAAAAAAAAATGTATGATTCGGCCTTAGCGTTTTTCGTCTTTCGCGCTTTTTTATTAGCTTTATAAAATTTTAAAGACAAAAACGAGAGGTACGCCTTGGCAAGCGAGGTCAAATATTTTTTTAAGTCATTGTGTTTATTTTTTAATTATTTTTTTGGAATATTTTTTAAATAAAATAACACTATGTGATGTTTATATTCCGTCACAGATGCATTAGTTATAGATTGGGGGAATTTCAAGTAATACCATTTATAACTTTAAACTAGCTGAAGCCTTATTTTTAGGTAAAATGAGCCAGATATGGGGAAATAACAGTTGACATTTTTATACTTCTAATATTTGCGAGTGAAACGAATCTTCACATTTCGAAATATGTACTTCACTGACCGAAAGTTGAATGGACGGATTTGAGCGATCAGTCCAAATTATGTAGACGAAGCTGTTTCGGTGGTTTCTGTCATTTCCAGTTAAGCAAATTTCACTAAGCAAATTGATCGTTGATAAGGCCGTCAGATCAGTCAAATCGTTTCAAATCCGTGAATTGACGGATGGACTGATTGAAAACTATCTGACGGATTGGAAACGATTTGACTGATCTGACTGATTGATATCTAATTGCGGACGGATTTTTGAACACTGACGGATCGCTGACGGATTGCTAAAAGTGTTGCTTGTTTGTTTGTTTTTTGTTTGAATGATGTTTAACGCCATTTTCAGCAATTTTTCAGCTATATCATGGTGTCCAGTTTTTATTGCGGAGGAAGCCGGAGTACCCGGAGAAAACCCCCGACCAGCGGCAGGAAAACTGGCAATCATTGTCAATTAAGATTGGAGTCGAGTACACCCTGCCGCAGTGAGAATCTAACCCGCAATCTCAGTGCTGACAGACCACGTGATCAATATTAAACGATCTACCTTAACCACTCGGCCACCGAGGACCCGTAAAGGTGTTACGTTTTCAATCTCAAGTATTGTACCACCAGCCAGGTGTATCCAATAATCATCGCAGCACAATCACTGTTCACTGAATACAAAATTCTGAAAAAACTATGTGCAATCATTCTAATGATATAGACTATTTTTCAATAAGGCGCGGGCTAGTCGTTTTTCTTGTTACCTTGGTTTATAAGTTTATTCCCAAGAAATGTGTGACGTTTGCAAAAATCAGTATACTCACTGCAAGCTTTTGCGTACTTGATCATATGAGAAATATAGACACCATATGCAGGCGGAGGTGGAATATTGTTGAAAAGTTAAAATTTTGAAATTAAAATCGTCTCGTTTGTTGTAAATTCTTTTGCTGAGACCTTAGTTGTCATATTCGAGGTGTAAGTCTACAAATTATGTAGACGAAGCTGTTTCGGTGGTTTCTGTCATTTCCAGTGAAGCAAATTTCACTAAGCAAATTGATCGTTGATAAGGACATTATCAATAATATCAATATGTGAAATTTAAGGACCTAGCTTCTGTTATCTTCTGAAATAAGAATCTCAGTTTCATAAGAATACTTAAACAAATCGGCAAGGAGTTTGGCGCAGTTTGTACTAATTGGAATTCCGATCGCTGCTGAAAAACACATACTCCAAATGTTACAAATATGATATCGATCAGAAAATATTGCATACTATAAAACTGTTCCTCGATGTAGCCTAATTTGCCTTTAAGTTCTTGAGTAGAAAAAGACGTATTGTTGAAAGCAATAAAACTACATATTTGCAGGCATATGTGGACGCGAAGTCTTAATGTATGATTTCTTTTAGACCGGATTTTAGTTTCTCGAGAGTCCCGTTGGTATAAAGATTCGAAATATCAAAGGTTCAAGCATATAAAATAGTAGATTTGGTTCTTGATTCAAAATTGTACAAACGTTCATAAGAATATTTAAGACTCCACATATGAATAGTCACAGCAAAGTAAGTTCTCTGATAATGGTCGTCCACAAAGATTTCATCCACTAACTGCTCATAATGTTCGTCCATACAGATTTTCCCAGCTTATCAGTTAGTTAATTGCTGACTTTAAAATTGTGTTCTGTATGTTTGTGACTTATTTTACAGTGACCTCTTGAAAACGGTTAACTAAAATGTTGTATGCTGTGAAAAAAAGACAGCAAACATACGGTGAAACTGTTAATTCTCGAAGTGATCTTATTCATCAATTACATCACAGAAATACCATCACTACCACACAGGAATCGTTCACGAGAGTTTGGGATTTCGAAACCGTCAATAAACAAAACCCAGGGAAATTAAATTTAATGTTCAAGATTGACTAATTTTCTACGTAAAGGTTCCATTTTCTACCTTATAAATTATGAAATAATCCAGAAATAAGATCTAGGCTTTCTGTATGAGTGGTCACAAGCGCGTTAAACAAAATCTAAAAATGCACTTTTATTATCAAATTATCTAAGTAACTAATAAAAGAAACAGAAAAAATACATTTTATCATGTTAAAATAAGAATGCATAGACAAATTACGAAGCTTACCATACAAATCATGAAATAATCCAAGAAATACAATTGAAGCGATGAAATACATTACGTAATATAACATAACAATTTTTTAAAATGCCCTTTTCGTCTCAAATTAAATAACTAATTAATAAAAGAAACGCAAGTATATACATTTTATTATGTCAAGAATAGAATGCATTAATACAAATACTAGGCTTACCCTATAGATAGTAAAATAATCCAAAAATAAAAATTGAAGCGATCTAGTAGTTAGACACTTATATAGCGCGCATTAATATGCAATTTTGTACATCTTTACTTCTTCTTATTAGATCGGGACAACAAAATGTATTTTAAAGCTTGAAGGATTTAACAAATACGAAAAACTGTAAATGAAATATTTTCTTTAATATTAAATTAGCCATTTTATTACTTACAACGTGAACTATATTGTAGAGTATGGTTTTTCACCTAACTACTCAATCGTACCCGAAAACAATTATATATCATTAAGAGATAATAAGAAGAGATCGAACATATGATAACGAATTCCCAAGACTTATTATGTGTAAAGACACGGTGCAATTTGACAGAAATTGAAGAAAGCTCCATGTGCCTTCGTGTTTTTAGTGAATTTGTACACACAGCGTACGTAAGTCGTATAATAGTTACAAATGTTCTGTCTGTTGATAATTTAATGTTGATGTATGTGTTTGGCATAATAACGCATATTACCCTTAGAGTGACATAGCCCTCTATCCCTTCCCCCCTTTGCACACACACACACACACACACACCCTCACACACACACACACACACACACACACAACCAAGCACACTTTTAAGAGAGTGAACCTTTAAGGAATGACAAATTCATAAATTTATAATGTCATAATGTTCATATTGAATTCTAACAATCACACAGTTTAATAATGCCTATAATTCTATAACCAACCATTTCATAAACTGTGGCCTCCACAATTAGTTGAATTAAAAATTTTTTCAGCTGGCCCATACATGTAGGTTACTTTTTACAACCGATGAAGTTAAATAACATACTGCTTGCACCAAAATAACTAGTTAATATTTCTGACATTTATTGCTGTAATGTTAATTTTTTATCATTATTTTGCAACTTATTGCTATTTAAAACAAGTGAGGGTCTTTATTATTTATAACTGAAACTGTTTTACATGTATATATGCATTTTGACTACCATATAGTCAAATGTAGCATCATGCAGTTTTAAACACAAAATTTATTTAATTTTAGAATTTGATGTCATTGCTTATATTTATTTATATGGGTCGTGTCAAGTATTTTATAAATAGGCTTGCTTTTTTCTGTCTGAAAAAAAGTGAGCTTGGGAGATTAAATCTTGAGCAGTAATTTAATTTTTTGGACTACATTGTGATAGTATAAATCCTTTTTTTATAAACATTATCGAGTTAGCTATTAGGTACAAAATTTATCTAATGATTGTTTCTGCACTTGGTATAGATTTGCTTCTATGATATTCATTGAATGTGAAGCTGATATTGCATGGCATAATTAACATTTCTTGATAAACCAATTAGTAAACTTAAGCATCCTTTCCAAAAAATTTAAGACTTTAAATAAACACTTAAATCAAACTGGTTTTTTAGCCGAGTTGCAACGAAGTTGAACTCGGCTATTGTTATGATGATGGCGGGCGGCTGGGCGGGCGGGCGGGCGGGCGTCAACAATTGATTTCCGGATCATACCTCAGAAAGTTGTAAACCGATTTTAATGAAACTTCAGGATATTGTTACATACGATACGAGAAGGAACCCTATTGATTTTGGTGTAAATCCGTTCAAGGTCAAGGTCACAGCGACAGAAAAACGTTAGAAAATTTCTTGAATTAGTGGTTTCCGGACCATAACTCGAAAAGTTCTCAACCAATTTTATTGAAACTTTGGGATATTGTTACATACCATAAGTGGAGGAACCTTATTGATTTTGGGGTAAATCCGTTCAAGGTCAATGTCACAGCGACAGAAAAACGTTAGAAAATTTCTTGAAATAGTGGTTTCCGGACCATAACTCGAAAAGTTCCTAACCAATTTTATTGAAACTTTGGGATATTGTTACATACCATAAGAAGAGGAACCCTATTGATTTTGGGGTAAATCCGTTCAAGGTCAAGGTCACAGCGACAGAAAAACGTTAGAAAATTTCCTGAATTAGTGGTTTCCGGACCATAACTAAAAAAGTTCTCAACAGATTTTAATAAAACTTTGGTATATTGTTACATACCATAAGAGAAGGAACCCTATTGATTTTGGGAAAAATCCCCTCAAGGTCAAGGTCACAGTGACAGAAAACGTTAGAAAATTTCTTGAATTAGTGGTTTCCGAACCATAACTCAAAAAGTTCTCAACCGATTTTAATGAAAGTTTTGGTTAATAAAATACGGCAACTCGGCTTTTGCACCCCTGTGCATATCGATTTTTTAAATATTATTTTATAGTTTACAAAAATGTGATATTAAAATTGATGGAAACTTATCTCCAGCAAGAAGTAAGATTTAAACAACTGGCAGCTATTAACACAATTTTAAAGTCTGTGATCATCCCTTAACAAAAGAAAAAGGGAAATAAAATGTGAATTAAGTTCTGTGCATTAAAGGAACATTTTTTAAAGAAATTTATAAAAACAATAGTGTCAATAGATCTATTTTATAGACAGAGATATATTATTAAATCCTTAAAATGAGTTGATGGCCCTAGCATGTGAGTTTATAAAGCAATCTAAAAATTCATCACAGGCATTTGGGGGTCAGTATAATTTGTTTCTATGGAATAAAATGGGAGGAAATGAGTTTTATAACATGTATTCACTCATTCGATAAGTTAATGTCAGTCTGACATGTCTCATTGCAATATATTGCACTCAGAAAAATGATAAATTTCTGATTGTAGTATAGACTAATTATGAGAAATTCATGCGAAGAGAAAAAAATAATTAATCAGGCAGCTTATAACGCAATTTCGTAGAAGTAACTATCCTCTGTTAATTAAAACTGGATGTAATAAGAAAATACCAAGACAACAAAGTCTCTGTAAATTATGTAATGTCTTAAAAGATGAATATAACTTCTGCCTTAATTGTTCATGTTATTATAACTTAAGTTATTTTTTTTATAAAATTAAGATGGTCAGAAACTTTTCGATTTCTAAAATTTGTATTATTTTGCATTTCTATTATTTCCATTTTTTTTTAAATATTATTTTGTATTTTACTTGACCCATGGTTGTTATTATGCCTGAATAAATTAATATAAATGTAATGTTTTACAAATAATATGTTTAAATCTTTTATAGTAGCAGATTTATGTAGTTTATGGAGTTTTTTTTCACTATTTATACTGACTGAAAAAAGTGTCATGTAATTGAATTTAAAAAAAAAAAGAAACATTGTTTCCGTTCTGCTTATGGGTCACTAATGGTCAGTGTATCTTGCATTGTGTCTACTAAGTCAATTTTAGTGGACTTTGAAACTCTTGCAAGGAAAATTTGCGACATTGAAAATTTTAAGGGTAGCATATCGACTGATGTGTTTAGCTAGGACAAGGAGTGCAACTTTTCTTGTCTGTACAAACCCTACAAGCTGCTGTCAGTGTAAAAAGTGTAGGGTCTTTAATGCTACAACAAAAAAGCATTTTTTGTCCTTTACTTTTACATTGTTTTTCAATGGCAGACAAAAATATTTGTCTGCATGGTTTAATATTCCTGAATTCAGAGACATGTAATTATATGTCTCTGCTGAATTGAAGGTTTAAAAATTTGTTCAGGTCTTGATTATATACATGTATATATTGAACAATCATGTTGATTTGGGATTTCTATAATATATTTTAATGATTGTTATAATTATACCACACTTTTTTTCTCTAATGCACACACAGCTCCAAAAATTTACCATTACATTGCAAATGTATTTCAGCCTCCCCCCTTTTTGTAGAAAAAGCTGACACAAATTTGTTCAAAGAGGCTTTGAGACTCACAAATTACACAAAAGACACAATACTATTATATATAAGTACTGATATGCTATCTATTCTACTTTGGCAGACAGATGCCAAATATTTTTCGAAGCGTACGTCGAGTTGCATCCAACACCCCCCTTTTCGGCATTTTGTCACCGAAAAAGCTGACACAAATTTGTTCCTGGGGTTTTGAAAGCTGAAAATTGGACCGACGACGTAATATTATAATTGATTTAATAATTTATAGGTCGCGATTTGTCACCATTACTATTTATATTTCTAATTTAGAGCTATCTGTCCGCCGAGTTCAGATCAAAACATGCCACTTCAAACGGCATATTAACCTTGTAAATTAAAACTATACAGTACAAAATTTCTATAAATGACAGGTAATTGTCTTAGGACTTTCCTGTATTTTATTTTATTGATGTATGTTACGGCAGTGCTAGGTACGATAACGAAGACTGAGACACTATCACGCTTACAAAAAAAAAGACAAAAAGTTGACTTTTAGTCACGTGACTGAAGTCGTTTAAAATCAACCATTACAGGCGTTTGCTTTCCTACTGGTTCAGTATAAGAATACAGTTATGGCCTTTAATTGACTTCAGGTAATATCCAAATTATTAAGTCTCGAAAGAGTTATTTTGCCTCGTTCCTGCGGACCTCGGAAAAATAATCTTTTTTTTATGTAATAATTACCTTCATTAAAGGCCATAATTGTATATTATTATTATCGCCACCCAGTATGGCGACGATATATTTGTATTCATGCTAAGAATGGAGTAAGGAGAAAATATTTTGAAGTATACTTAGTTACCATTAAATGAACAGAATTTTGCGAAAAGAATGTCAATCATTCAAGCTGAGTAAATAATTAAGACAAAAGATAGAGCTAATTGTTCAAGAACAATTTGCCAAGTCTTTCCCAGATTCCTGTCAGAAATTAATTTTTCTTCATCTGTTGTTTTGAACTTGACTACATTGGTTGCTGGGCCATTTTTTAGGCGGAAGAGATTATTTCTATGGTCCTGAGTTAAACAATACATGGTTGTCAAGGACTTGTGTGTCCGTTGTCAGGAACAAAAATGCCACTTCCGGTTGTAAAATGACATATTTCAGTTAGATGCATCATCTTGGTTTAAAAAAATATATGGTTGCTTCAGACTTTTTATAATCATGGTGACCTTGTTGCTATGGTATGACCTTGACCTGTGACCTTTGAAATTGGGCTCAAATTGAAGGCCTTGACTTGGTGATCGTTTTTGAACCTATATGTTTAATATATTATCTCTAACCGTTTTCCAGTTGTATGCAAAAACCTGATTAACAGAAATGAGTCAAGGGCTCGAACTCGAAAACGGTATATCACACAGTTTCGGACCAAATTTTTCCCTATTTTTTGTCTTATCTGTTATAGTTTTTGAGTTGTAATGATAACAAGATTGAGGCCTAAGGTCGAGGTCACTTCTGAACTTTGACTTTGAGATTTTCTTTAAGAACATGTCACAGGACGACAAATGGCGAAGACCTTTCGTGATTTCGACTTACGGTTTGTGAGTTTTTGTGATAAGCGGAGTCCTGGAAACATTCAAGTGATTCCGCGTCTTCGCTAGTCAGAAATGTATAGCCAAAATATGTCATAAAGTTGTCCCAAAAGTTACTTAACATTTGTCACTTTTCAGTTTTCTTGTATCTGTTATAGTTTCAGAGGTTACGTGATAACAAGGTTTTCATTGTTTGGGCAGATAACTCCGTAAAGAAAAATGTTTCGATTTCACAGTGTGAATTCCGAATAGACTTTCAGTGCCCAAAACTTGTGGCGAAGGACCAAAATGATATGTCGCATACTTTTTAAACTGTTTGGTTTTGAAATTTGGTGGGAAAAAAAAAGAAAAAAAGATAGGGCTAGTTGATCAAGAACAATTAGAAAGGCCTTTCCCAGATTTCTGTAAGAAATTAATTTTTCGTCATGCGTTGTTTTAAACTTAATAACATAGGTTGCTGGACCATTTTAAAGGCGGAATAGACTATTTCTGTGGTACTGAGTAAAACAATACATGGTTGTCAAGGACTTTTGTGGCTATTGCTAGGGACAAAATGCCACTTCCGGTTGTAAAATGATATATTTCAGTAAAGTACATCATCCTGATTTCAAAACAATATGGTTGCTAAGGACTTTTTGTAATTGAAATCGGGCTCAAATTGAAGGCCTTGACTTAGTGATCATGTTAAACCTATATGTAAACTATATTATCTATATCCGTTTTCAAGTTCTATGCAAAAAACTGATTAACAGAAATGAGTCAAGGGCTTGAACTCGAAAACAGTTCATCTCACAGTTTCGGACCAAATGCTTCAAATGAAGGTCTTGATGAGAGGAGTATTTTCCCTATTTATTGTCTTCTTCTATCTTTTATAGTTTTTGAGTTGTAATGATAACAAGATTGGAGGCATAAGGTCGAGGTCACTTCTGAACTTTGACTTTGAGATTTTCTTAAAGAACATGTCACAGGATGACAAATGGTGAAGACCTTTCATGATTTCGACTTACGGTTTATGAGTTTTTGTGATAAGCGTAGACCTTGAAACATTCAAGGGATACCGCTCGCCTCCGCTAGTCAGAAATTTTTTGACAAATTATGTCATAAAGTGGTCTCAAAAGTTCCTTAACATTTGTCACTTTTCAGTTTTTTGTATCTCTTATAGTTACAGAGATTACGCGATAACAAGGTGTTCGGTGTTTGGGCAGATAACTCCGTAAAGAAAAAAAAGAAAAATGATCCGAACAAAAACAATAAGGTCTTCGCACTGGAAGTGGGAAAGACCTTAATAATCAGAACAAAAACAATAAGGTCTTCCCACTGGAAGTGGTAAAGACCTTTAATATAATGTTGCACTGCAGAAATGTTTGGATGATATCAAATTTTCATGCAATGATAAATATTTTTGGTATTCTCTTTACGGAAGTTAATAATAGAGGGAGGCCATTTTTGTCCTGGTACTTTGTTTTCTGTGATACAGCTATCGATTAGCGTAGCTTTGAAAAATCGAAAACCAGAATAAAAAGGCTATTTTGGGTATACAATTTGGGATAAAAATCTAAAACAAGAATAAACGGCTATTTTATGTATACAATTCCGGAGTATTCCTGTTACATATGACATTTAATTATTGTGAAAACCACTTACAGATAAAACTCTATACACCCATGAAGTGATGTTAAACATATCCCGTTGACATTCTATTGTTTAGATTGTACCTACCGCCGCATGTCTATTATATCTTTGTAAAATTGTTAATTATATCAGTGTAGAATAAAATGCTAAACACTCAATACTGTTATAAGTACATAACAGAAATTGGCGACGAAAAATGGCTGGACATATAGTAAAAATCGAAAATTTCGATGATAGTAATGAACATTGGACTGCATACATTGAACGTTTAGAACAGTATTTCGCAGTGAACGAAATAACTGTAGACAAACAAGTACCAGCGTTACGTAGTTTGAATGGAAGTAAAACGTACGCCTTACTTAGAAACTTGACAACGCCAGACTAACCAAAGGACAAGTCTTACGATGAAATAGTTAAAATCTTGAAAGATCATCTAGCACCTGCTTAAATAGCTGAGCGATACCGATTCCACAAACGATACCAAAAGAAGAATGAATTTACCCACGAGTACGTTGCGCAGATACGTAAGTTATCTGAACATTGTAATTTTCCGGATCTCAACAATACATTAACAAACAGATTAGTGTGTGGATTAAAGTCGGAACAAATACAAAAGAAACTTTTATCAGTAACGACACTCACTTTGGAAAAAGCTATTCAGATTTCAATAGCCATGGAGACAGCTTCAAGAGATGGGTTAGAATTACAAGGAAAACTGTGCGAGTCAGCCGTACACAAGATGAGAGGTAGTAAACCGAAACCGAAGATGAAAATACCGGTACCCCAAACACACTGAAAAGGGAAGAAGAAAATCTTCATTTTGATTCTAAGCGAATGTTTATTAGATAGTCCTTACACACAGTATGTTTTTAAATTGATCTAAAATCCGAGATGCTTGCTACGGAAGCTTTTATGTTATATAAAAACCTACTATGATTATTTATGCTTACCTGGACCTCTACACATACATTTTTAAGCCAATCTAAAATTTTGCATGCATTTTTCATATCAGATTATTTGTGTCGTATAGCTGCGATGTTGTCTAGATCATTTGTATTTTGCATTGATTGTTTTTATTTGTTTGAACGCTTTTTAACGCCAATGTCGGGACGTTTTTGTAAAACAGCCTCCAAGCCAAGCGTGTTAAGTGCAGCAAATGATATTATTATATAGTAATATTTTTTCCCCATTGTATTTCATATGGCAATAAAGTGCAGTATATTTTCATATTTTACTCTGAATCTCGGCCTTTTATGTAATTTCCGGGAAAAGTGCAGATGTGTTCCGAACATCGGCTTTTATATTTTACTGTTGTTTGGTAAACAAACATGGCCGAAAGTGACATACATGATCTGCTCTCGAGGAGAAAATTAGCAGAACCGCTTGAAACTGAACAAATGGAAATTAATTCGATTGTAGATAAAAGTAAATTTCATAGACCAACAAAGGATAAAATCAAGTGTAAACTAAAACAAAACGGGATTTAAATATCGTGCACAAGTGGCTCGTTTCAAAGCAGGAATTTATACTAGTAGTAGTACACTCGAATTACGGTGATGAAAGTGTGTCGCTTTAACGGACGTTAATTTCGCTGAAACGCATTGTATTTAATTATTTAGGAGTCATTTGGTTTGAGCAATAAATGCAAGATATTTTAAAAGTAATTTAGCCTTGGGATCATTGTTGACATTACCGAATGAAGGGTAATCGCCAAATTTCGAGTATGGACGAAATTCGAGTGTGTGGCCATATATTCACAACAATAAGGAGCAACAATTGAAAAAAAAATCTGTTTTTATTATATGTAAATCTACATCAATATATATATCTGTAATATTGACCAAGTGAAAATATGATAATATTGGACCTAGTAAAATATTACAAAATAAAAAAGATAATGAATAATCACTTAAAAGCACACAAAAAATATTACTATATAATAAAAGGGTTATTGCATGAATATTGGAAAATATTGTCCCTCGCAAGATGCTATATTGCACTCGCAAGCTCGTGCAATATAACACTTACTTGGGACAATATTTCCCAATATTCATGCAATAACCCTATACTATTGTGTCTAAAATTCATACTGTTCAGGTATGATTTGAACAAAATATTGACTTAAAGCTTCTTTGACTCATTACAACAGTACAACATTATATTTTATAACTCCACAGAACATAAAATAACTTAATAATTTTCCTATCGAAGGTCGGGTTTTTTCTCCGAGTCTCCGGCTTCCTCTCCCAATAAAAACTGCGCGACATGAATGGCTTGATATAGCTGAAAAATTGCTGAAAGTGGCATTTAACCTTTAAACAAACAAATATAAAATAACCTCTATAAAATAAATAAAAAATGTTTTACATGCTTCCGTAAAGTTATTATCATACAGACAAACACGTAGAATAACTCGGCGGCGAATTGATGCTCTGCATCAATAGTTTTCTTTTTATAATTATTATTATTATTATTATTATTAACTCTTTATATGTTCAGTAAATAATTCACACGAGTTACCTCTTATTACATCTCGGCAAACCCGAAATACCGACTTTAAAAATGATTTATTTTAATAAATATAGTGTTTGTGAAGTTTGGACTAACGTAATACTTTAATATCAAACACTTATTATCTTTCAAATATTTTGTGAAAATTCTGTCTAATAACCACGAAAATATTAAAAGTCGATTTTTGTCTCGTTTGTTTTATGCCGGGTTCGGGTTTGGCCTACCCGAAATACAGACCACTGAAACGTTTACAGCCGTCATAGTTGTTCTTTCGTATTTGGTGTATTAATAATATTAAAAATCTTGCGACGATCTTCTCCATCCGCTGGCGCGAACCGCGATTCCGTCATATTTTTTGTTTACCTTGGATACCCAATGAAAAATTCAGAGGAAAATTATTTCATAAACATTTAAAACGAAGAACACACCCACTTTCAACGATAACACATTTTTGACATAGGATCTGGGAGTTGATCATTGTTGACCTTCAGCATGGTCAAGGTCACAATGTTAGAGGTCAAGGTCAAATTGTTTAAATTTCCATTTATATATAAAGGTTTATCCTAATAACCCAAGTATTCTTACCATATGACCGAATTGACATAGTATGTACTCTTACCGTATTACCGACTTGACATACAAGTACTAAATGTACATGTGTATAACTCGCCTAGATATGACTTACCACATTGTTGGATATCACAGTATTCCCATCGTGTGTCCGGATCCGTTGTGTAGCACCAAAGTTTTGTGTCATTATCTGGGTTTCTACAGTAGTTCATTTGTCCATGTGCTCTGTAGTTTGGTATATGAGGTCTGTTCGATTCCCAATTCTGACAATTGTTTCCACTCTTTGTAAAACTTGTGGTTCCATTGTAAAATATTTTACTATTAATAACATAGTAGCAATCGTCTGAAATAAAACAGGACAAAACCTGCATTATGTTACTGATACAGTACCAGGAGGTAGGTGTTGGACGACGATTCTCTTACTATTTAAAGATCTAATAAAATAAGAATATGAATTACAAGACTAACAAAGTTAAATACTACTTGCAAGATCTAACAGCAGCCAAAGAAACAACCCACCAACAATCTTTCGCGCGAACCACACCAACTATCTATCTCGCATGACATTTAAAACGAACTACAAACCCGCTTACAACGATAACAAATTTTGACATAGGATCTTTGCAGTTGATCATGGTTGACCTTCAGCATCGTCAAGGTCACAATGTTTGAGGTCGAGGTCAAATCCAATTTAAAAAATGTCCAATTTCCATAGTTTTTCCAACTTTGAATTCATTGTACAGTCAATGTGCTACGATGATTGCTTGATACACCTATTAGTGACAAATGATATATGATACCTATCCCTTTTAATCAACTTACCAACTCACATACTACAGTTATGGAAGCGGAAGGTTTGGCATGCCAAAAACCTGGTTTCACCAACCATTTCTTTTGAAATGCCTTTATAAAGATAGGACCATTGCTGTAGTGAATTAATTTAATTTAATTTGAGTGAATTCATTGTCAGTGTTTCACTCAAGTTATCATTGTCAGAGTGTCAGTCAAGGTTTCTTTGTCAGTATGTCAGTCAATTTATCATTGTCAGAGTGTTAGTAAAGCAATCATAGTTAGAGTGTCAGTCAAGGTTTCATTGTCAGTGTGTCAGTCAATTTATCATTGTCAGTGTGTCAGTCAATTTATCATTGTCAGTGTGTCAGTCAATTTATCATTCTCAGGGTGTCAGTCATGTTATAATTGTTGGCGTGTTAGTCAGGTTATCATTGTCAGAGTGTCAGTCAAGGTTTCATTGTCAGTGTGTCAGTCAAATTATCATTGTCAGAAAGTTATTCAGGTTATCGTTGTCAGTGTGTCAGTCGGGTTATCACTGCCAGTGTGTCAGTCATTTTTTCATTGTCAGGGTGTCAGTCAAAATGTGATTGTAAGTGTGTAAGTCAAGTTATCATTGTAAGTGTGTTAGTCAAGTTATCAGTGTCAGTGTGTCAGTCAAGTTATCATTTTCAGAGTTTCTGTCAAGCTATCATTTTCAGAGTTTCTGTCAAGTTATCATTTTCAGGGTATCTGTCAATTTATTATTGTAAGTGTGTGAGTCAAGCTATCATTTAAAGTGTGTAAGCCACTTATCATATTCAGTATGTCAGTTTATCATTGTCAGTGTGTCAGTAAGCTATCATTGTTAGAGTGTCAGTCCAGTTATCATTGTCAGACTGTCAGTCAAGTTTTAATTATCAGTGTGTCAATTTATCATTGTCAGTGTGTTAGTCAATCTATCGATCATTGTAAGAGTGTAAGTCAATTATCATATTCAGTGTGTCAATTAATCATTGTCAGAGTGTCAGTCAAGTTTTAATTGTCAGTGTGTCAGTCAATTTATCATTGTCAGGGTGTAAGTATTGCTATCATTGTCAGTGTGTTAGTCACGTTATCATAGTCATTCTGTCAGACAGGTAACTATTGAAGTGTGTTAGTCAAGTTATCATTGTCAGAGGGTCAGTAAATATGTCATTGTCAGTTTGTCAATCAATTTATCATTGTCAGTATGTCAGTCATGTTATCGTTTTCAGAGTTTCTCTCAAGTTATCATTTGCAGCATGTCTTTCAAGATATCATGCCAGTGTTTCATTCAATTTATCATTATCATTGTGTAAATCAAAAATCACTGCAAGTGTGTCTGTCAAGTTATCATTGTCAGGGTGTCAGTCTTGTTATCATTGTCAGTGTGTCTGTCAAGTTATCATGATCAGTGTGTCAATCAATTTATCATTGTCAGTGTGTCAGTAAAGTTACCATTGTCAGAGTGTCAGTCAAGACATCATTGTCAGTGTGTCGAGCAAGTAATTTTCAGTGGGTCAATCAAGTCATCCTTTTCAGAGTTTCTGTCAAGAAATCATTTTCAACGCGTCTGTCAAGTTATCGTTGTCAGTGTGTTAGTCAAGCTATCATTGTAAGTAAGTAAGTCAATTATCATATTCAGTGCATCAATGTATCATTGTCAGTGTGTTAGTCAGGCTATCATTGTCAGAGTGTCAGTACAGTTATTATTGTTAGAGCGCCAGTCAAGTTTTCATTGTCAGAGTGTCTGTCAAGTTATCATTGTTGGTGTGTTAGTCAAGTTATCATTGTAAGTATGTCAGTCAAATTATCATTGTCAGTGTGTTAGTCAAGTTATCATTGTCAGTGTGTCAGTCAAATTATCATTGTAAGTATGTCAGTCAAATTATCATTGTCAGTGTGTTAGTCAAGTTATCATTGTCAGAGTGTCAGTCAAGTTATCATTTTCAGTTTCTGTTTTGTTTGTTTGTTTGATGGTGTTTAACACCAATTACAGCAATTTTTCAGCTATGTCATGGCGTCCAGTTTTTATTGGGGGAGGAAGCCGGAGTACCCGGAGAAAACCCCCGACCTGCGGTAGGAAAACTGGCAATCCTTGTCAATTAAGATGGGAGTCGAGTACACCCTGCCTGCAGTGAGAATCGAACCCGCAATCTCAGTGTTGACAGACCACATGATCAATAGTAGACAAACTACCTTGACCACTCGGCCACCGAGGCCCCCAGAGTTTCTGTCAAGTCATCATTTTCAGAGTGTCAGTCAATTTATCATTGCCAGTGTTTCAGTCAATTTATCAGTATCATTGTGTTAGTCAAAATATCACTGCCATTGTGTCTGTGAAGTTATCATTGTCAGAGTGTCAGTCAAGTTATCATTGTCAGTGTACCAGTCAAGTTATCATGGTCATTGTGTCAGTCAATTTATTATTGTCAGGGTGTCAGTCATGTTATCATTGTCAGTGTGTCAGTCAAGACATCATTGTCAGTGTGTTAGTCAAGTTACCATTGTTAGAGTGTCATTCCAGTTATCATTGTCAGTGTGTCAGTCAAGTTATCATTGTCAGTGTGTCAGTAAGCTATCGTTGTAAGTGTGGAAGTCAAGTTGTCATTGTCAGAGTGTCAGTCAAGGTTTCATTTTCAGTTTGTCAGTCAAGTTATCATTGTCAGAGTGTTATTCAAGTTATCATTGCCAGTGTTTCAGTCAATTTATCAGTATCATTGTGTTAGTCAAAATATCACTGCCATTGTGTCTGTGAAGTTATCATTGTCAAAGTGTCAGTCAAGTTATCATTGTCAGTGTACCAGTCAAGTTATCATGGTCATTGTGTCAGTCAATTTATTATTGTCAGGGTGTCAGTCATGTTATCATTGTCAGTGTGTCAGTCAAGACATCATTGTCAGTGTGTTAGTCAAGTTACCATTGTTAGAGTGTCATTCCAGTTATCATTGTCAGTGTGTCAGTCAAGTTATCATTGTCAGTGTGTCAGTAAGCTATCGTTGTAAGTGTGGAAGTCAAGTTGTCATTGTCAGAGTGTCAGTCAAGGTTTCATTTTCAGTTTGTCAGTCAAGTTATCATTGTCAGAGTGTTATTCAAGTTATCGTTGTCAGTGTGTCAGTCAAGTTACCATTGTCATAGTGTCAGTCAATTTTTCATTGCCAGTCAAAATGTGATTGTCAGTGTGTCAGTCAAGTTATCAGTGTGTCAGTCAAGTTATCATTGTCAGTGTGTCAGTCAAGTTTTCAGTATGTCAGTCAAGTTATCATTGTCAGTGTGTCAGTCAAGTTATCAGAATGTCAGTCAAGTTATCATTGTAAGTGTGTCAGTCAAGTTATCAATGTCAGCGTGTCAGTCAAGTTATCATTATCATTTTGTCAGTCAAGTTATTGTCAGTGTGTCAGTCAAGTTATCATTATCAGTATGTCAGTCAAGTTATCAGTATGTCAGTCAAGTTATCATTGTAAGTGTGTCAGTCATGTTATCAATGTCAGTGTGTCAGTCAAGTTATCATTGTCAGTGTGTCAGTGAAGTTATCAGTGTGTCAGTCAAGTTATCATTGCCAGTGTGTCAGTCAAGTTATCAGTATGTCAGTCAAGTTATCATTATAAGTGAGTCAGTCAAGTTATTAGTATGTCAGTCAAGTAATCAATGTCAGTGTGTCTGTCAAGTTATCATCATCAGTGTGTCAGTCAAGGTATCATTGTCAGTGTGTCAGTCAAGGTATCATTGTCAGTGTGTCTGTCAAGTTATCATTGTCAGTGTACCAATCAAGTTATCATTGTCAGTGTGTCAGTCAGGTTATCATTGTCAGTGTGTCAGTCAAGTTATCATTGTCAGTGTGTCAGTCAAGTTATCATTGTAAGTGTTTCAGTCAAGTTATCAATGTTAGTGTGTCAGTCAAGTTATCAGTGTGTCAGTCAAGTTATCATTGCCAGTGTGTTAGTCAAGTTGTCATTGTCAGTGTGTCAGTCAAGTTATCAGTATGCCAGTGTGTCAGTCAAGTTATCAGTATGTCAGTCAAGTTATCATTGTAAGTGTGTCAGTCAAGTTATGAATGACTGTGTGTCAGTCAAGTAATCATTGTCCGTGTGTCAGTCAGGTTATCATTGTCAGTGTGTCAGTCAGGTTATCATTGTCAGTGTGTCAAGTTATCATTGTCAGTGTGTCAGTCAGGTTACCATTGTCAGTGTGTCAGTCAAGTTATCATTGTCAGTGTGTCAGTTAAGTTATCATTGTCAGTGTGTCAGTCAAGTTATCAGTATGTCAGTCAAGTTATCATTGTAAGTGTGTCAGTAAAGTTATCAATGTCAGTGTGTCAGTCAAGTTATCAGTGTGTCAGTCAAGTTATCAGTGTGTCAGTCAAGTTATCATTGTCAGTGTGTCAGTCAAGTTATCATTGTCAGTGTGTCAGTCAGGTTATCATTGTCAGTGTGTCAGTCAGGTTATCATTGTCAGTGTGTCAGTCAAGTTATCATTGTCAGTGTGTCAGTCAGGTTATCATTGTCTGTGTGTCAGTCAGGTTATCATTGTCAGTGTGTCAGTCAGGTTATCATTGTCAGTGTGTCAAGTTATCATTGTCAGTGTGTCAGTCAAGTTATCATTGTAAGTGTGTCAGTCAAGTTATCAATGTCAGTGTGTCAGTCAAGTTATCAGTGTGTCAGTCAAGTTATCAGTGTGTCAGTCAAATTATCATTGTCAGTGTGTCAGTCAAGTTATTATTGTCAGTGTGTCAGTCAAGTTATCAGTATGTCAGTCAAGTAATCATTGTAAGTGTGTAAGTCAAGTTATCATTGGAAGTGTGTCAGTCAAGTTATCAATGACCGTGTGTCAGTCAAGTTATCATTATCAGTGTGTCAGTCAAGGTATCATTGTCAGTGTTTCAGTCAAGGTATCATTGTCAGTGTGTCTGTCAAGTTATCATTGTCAGTGTACCAATCAAGTTATCATTGTCAGTGTGTCAGTCAGGTTATCACTGTCAGTGTGTCAGGTTATCATTGTCAGTGTGTCAGTTAAGTTATCATTGTCAGTGTGTCAGTCAAGTTATCAGTATGTCAGTCAAGTTATCATTGTAAGTGTGTCAGTCAAGTTATCAATGTCAGTGTGTCAGTCAAGTTATCAGTGTGTCAGTCAAGTTATCAGTGTGTCAGTCAAGTTATCAGAGTGTCAGTCAAGTTATCAGTGTGTCAGTCAAGTTATCATTGTCAGTCAAGTTATCATTGTAAGTGTGTCAGTCAAGTTATCATTTTAAGTATGTCAGTCAAGTTATCATTGTAAGTGTGTCAGTCAAGTTATCAATGACTGTGTGTCAGTCAAGGTGTCATTATCAGTGTGTCAGTCAAGGTGTCATTGTCAGTGTGTCAGTCAAGGTATCATTGTCAGTGTGTCAGTCAAGGTTGTCAGTGTGTCAGTCAGGTTATCATTGTCAGTGTGTCAGCCAGGTTATCATTGTCAGTGTGTCAGTCAAGTTATCATTGTCAGAGTGTCAGTCAGTTTATCATTGTCAGTGTGTCAGTCAGGTTATCATTGTCAGTGTGTCAAGTTATCATTGTCAGTGTGTTTGTCAGGTTATCAGTATGTCAATCAAGTTATCATTGTAAGTGTGTCAGTCAAGTTATCATTGTAAGTGTGTCAGTCAAGTTATCATTATCAATGTGTCAGTCAAGGTGTCATTGTCAGTGTGTCAGTCAAGGTATCATTGTCAGTGTGTCAGTCAAGGTATCATTGGCAGCGTGTCTGTCAAGGTATCATTGGCAGTGTGTCTGTCAAGTTATAATTGTCAGTGTACCAATCAAGTTATCATTGTCAGTGTGTCAGTCAGGTAATCATTGTCAGTGTGTCAGTCAGGTTATCATTGTCAGCGTGTCAAGTTATCATTGTCAGTGTGTCAGTGAGGTTATCATTGTCAGTGTGTCAGTCAATGTATCATTGTCAGTGTGTCAGTCAAGGTATCATTGGCAGCGTGTCTGTCAAGGTATCATTGGCAGTGTGTCTGTCAAGTTATAATTGTCAGTGTACCAATCAAGTTATCATTGTCAGTGCGTCAGTCAGGTTATCATTGTCAGTCTGTCAGTCAGGTTATCATTGTCAGCGTGTCAAGTTATCATTGTCAGTGTGTCAGTCAGGTTATCATTGTCAGTATGTCAGTCAAGTTATTATTGTCAGTGTGTCAGTCAAGTTATCAGTATGTCAGTCATTGTAAGTGTGTAAGTCAAGTTATCATTGGAAGTGTGTCAGTCAAGTTATCAATGACCGTGTGTCAGTCAAGTTATCATTATCAGTGTGTCAGTCAAGGTATCATTGTCAGTGTGTCAGTCAAGGTATCATTGTCAGTGTGTCTGTCAAGTTATCATTGTCAGTGTACCAATCAAGTTATCATTGTTAGTGTGTCAGTCAGGTTATCACTGTCAGTGGGTCAGGTTATCATTGTCAGTGTGTCAGTTAAGTTATCATTGTCAGTGTGTCAGTCAAGTTATCAGTATGTCAGTCAAGTTATCATTGTAAGTGTGTCAGTCAAGTTATCAATGTCAGTGTGTCAGTCAAGTTATCAGTGTGTCAGTCAAGTTATCAGTGTGTCAGTCAAGTTATCAGTGTGTCAGTCAAGTTATCAGTGTGTCAGTCAAGTTATCAGTGTGTCAGTCAAGTTATCATTGTCAGTCAAGTTATCATTGTAAGTGTGTCAGTCAAGTTATCATTTTAAGTATGCCAGTCAAGTTATCATTGTAAGTGTGTCAGTCAAGTTATCAATGACTGTGTGTCAGTCAAGGTGTCATTATCAGTGTGTCAGTCAAGGTGTCATTGTCAGTGTGTCAGTCAAGGTATCATTGTCAGTGTGTCAGTCAAGGTTGTCAGTGTGTCAGTCAGGTTATCATTGTCAGTGTGTCAGCCAGGTTATCATTGTCAGTGTGTCAGTCAAGTTATCATTGTCAGAGTGTCAGTCAGGTTATCATTGTCAGTGTGTCAGTCAGGTTATCATTGTCAGTGTGTCAAGTTATCATTGTCAGTGTGTTTGTCAGGTTATCAGTATGTCAGTCAAGTTATCATTGTAAGTGTGTCAGTCAAGTTATCATTGTAGTGTGTCAGTCAAGTTATTAATGACTGTGTGTCAGTCAAGTTATCATTATCAATGTGTCAGTCAAGGTGTCATTGTAAGTGTGTCAGTCAAGGTATCATTGTCAGTGTGTCAGTCAAGGTATCATTGGCAGCGTGTCTGTCAAGGTATCATTGGCAGTGTGTCAGTCAAGGTATCATTGGCAGCGTGTCTGTCAAGGTATCATTGGCAGTGTGTCTGTCAAGTTATAATTGTCAGTGTACCAATCAAGTTATCATTGTCAGTGTGTCAGTCAGGTTATCATTGTCAGTGTGTCAGTCAGGTTATCATTGTCAGCGTGTCAAGTTATCATTGTCAGTGTGTCAGTCAGGTTATCATTGTCAGTATGTCAGTCAAGTTATTATTGTCAGTGTGTCAGTCAAGTTATCAGTATGTCAGTCAAGTAATCATTGTAAGTGTGTAAGTCAAGTTATCATTGGAAGTGTGTCAGTCAAGTAATCAATGACCGTGTGTCAGTCAAGTTATCATTATCAGTGTGTCAGTCAAGGTATCATTGTCAGTGTGTCAGTCAAGGTATCATTGTCAGTGTGTCTGTCAAGTTATCATTGTCAGTGTACCAATCAAGTTATCATTGTCAGTGTGTCAGTCAAGTTATCACTGTCAGTGTGACAGGTTATCATTGTCAGTGTGTCAGTCAAGTTATCATTGTAAGTGTGTCAGTCAAGTTATCAATGTCAGTGTGTCAGTCAAGTTATCAGTGTGTTAGTTAAGTTATCAATGTGTCAGTCAAGTTATCAGTGTGTCAGTCAAGTTATCATTGTCAGTGTGTCAGTCAAGTTATCAGTATGTCAGTCAAGTTATCATTGTAAGTGTGTCAGTCAAGTTATCATTGTAAGTATGTCAGTCAAGTTATCATTGTAAGTGTGTCAGTCAAGTTATCAATGACTGTGTGTCAGTCAAGTTATCGTTATCAGTGTGTCAGTCAAGGTGTCATTGTCAGTGTGTCAGTCAAGGTATCATTGTCAGTGTGTCAGTCAAGGTTGTCAGTGTGTCAGTCAGGTTATCATTGTCAGTGTGTCAAGTTATAATTGTCAGTGTGTCAGTCAGGTTATCATTGTCAGTGTGTCAGTCAAGTTATCATTGTCAGAGTGTCAGTCAGGTTATCATTGTCAGTGTGTCATTCAGGTTATCATTGTCAGTGTGTCAAGTTATCATTGTCAGTGTGTTTGTCAGGTTATCAGTATGTCAATCAAGTTATCATTGTAAGTGTGTCAGTCAAGTTATCATTGTAAGTGTGTCAGTCAAGTTATCATTGTAAGTGTGTCAGTCAAGTTATCATTGTAAGTGTGTCAGTCAAGTTATCATTGTAAGTGTGTCAGTCAAGTTATCATTGTAAGTGTGTCAGTCAAGTTATCATTGTAAGTGTGTCACTCAAGTTAACATTATCAATGTGTCAGTCAAGGTGTCATTGTCAGTGTGTCAGTCAAGGTATCATTGTCAGTGTGTCAGTCAAGGTATCATTGGCAGCGTATCTGTCAAGGTATCATTGGCAGTGTGTCTGTCAAGTTATAATTGTCAGTGTACCAATCAAGTTATCATTGTCAGTGTGTCAGTCAGGTTATCATTGTCAGTGTGTCAGTCAGGTTATCATTGTCAGCGTGTCAAGTTATCATTGTCAGTGTGTCAGTCAGGTTATCATTGTCAGTGTGTCAGTCAAGGTATCAATGTCAGTGTGTCAGTCAAGGTATCATTGGCAGCGTGTCTGTCAAGGTATCATTGGCAGTGTGTCTTTCAAGTTATAATTGTCAGTGTACCAATCAAGTTATCATTGTCAGTGTGTCAGTCAGGTTATCATTGTCAGTGTGTCAGTCAGGTTATCATTGTCAGCGTGTCAAGTTATCATTGTCAGTGTGTCAGTCAGGTTATCATTGTCAGTGTGTCAGTCAAGTTATCATTGTCAGTGTGTCAGTCAAGTTATCATTGTCAGTGTGTCAGTCAAGTTATCAGTATGTCAGTCAAGTTATCATTGTAAGTGTGTCGGTCAAGTTATCAATGTCAGTGTGTCAGTCAAGTTATCAGTGTCATTCAAGTTATCATTGTCAGTGTGTCAGTCAAGTTATCATTGTCAGTGTGTCAGTCAAGTTATCATTGTAAGTGTGTCAGTCAAGTTATCAATGACTGTGTGTCAGTCAAGTTATCATTATCAGTGTGTCAGTCAAGGTATCATTGTCAGTGTGTCAGTCAAGGTATCATTGTCAGTGTGTCAGTCAGGTTATCATTGTCAGTGTGTCAAGTTATCATTGTCAGTGTGTCAGTCAGGTTATCCTTGGCAGTGTGTCAAGTTATCATTGTCAGTGTGTCAGTCAGGTTATTATTGTCAGTGTGTCAGTCAGGTTATCATTGTCAGTGTGTCAGGTTATCATTGCCAGTGTGTCAGTAAAGGTATCATTGTCAGTGTGTCAGTCAGGTTATCATTGTCAGTGAGTCAGTAAGGTTATCATTGTCAGTGTGTCAGTCAGGTTATCATTGTCAGCGTGTCAAGTTATCATTGTCAGTGTGTCAGTCAGGTTATCATTGTCAGTGTGTCAGTCAAGGTATCATTGTCAGTGTGTCAGTCAAGGTATCATTGGCAGCGTGTCTGTCAAGGTATCATTGGCAGTGTGTCTGTCAAGTTATAATTGTCAGTGTACCAATCAAGTTATCATTGTCAGTGTGTCAGTCAGGTTATCATTGTCAGTGTGTCAGTCAGGTTATCATTGTCAGCGTGTCAAGTTATCATTGTCAGTGTGTCAGTTAGGTTATCATTGTCAGTGTGTCAGTCAAGTTATCATTGCCAGTGTGTCTGTCAAGTTATCATTGTCAGGGTGTCAGTCTTGTTATCATTGTCAGTGTGTCTGTCAAGTTATCATGATCAGTGTGTCAGTCAATTTATCATTGTCAGTGTGTCAGTAAAGTTACAATTGTCGGAGTGTCAGTCAAGACATCATTGTCAGTGTGTCGAGCAAGTAATAATTTTCAGTGGGTCAATCAAGTCATCCTTTTCAGAGTTCGAAAGTCATCAAACCGTGCTCAGAGATATTCGCAGAACTTCAAGCTGCTACCTGATGGAATTCATCCAGGTAGAACATTGGCAAAGGCTTGGTTTGTGACTCTTGTTAGGATAATAAACAATGAGTGCATATAGGGGGTAGCTGCGATTGCATAGTCACACTCCAGTTACTATTGTAATCATAAATTTGTAAGGTAAAGGCTGTGTATAGATTATGTATGGTTACATGGTAAGCCGATTTATGTAAGCTAAGCAATGAATTCATTTGAAAATTATTAAGGCTGTATTGCAATAAGTGTACATATCACATTGTGTAAAGTAAGATTAATTTGTGTCAACATACTAGTAAAGTGTAGGCTGGTTTAGACCAGTCACACTCCTCTCAGGCTATATCATAAAGTGGAGGTAGGTGTAGACCATTCACTCAACAGTCAAGGTTCATTATCTAGTGTAGGCAGGTTCAGAATAGTCACACTAGTCAAAGGCATTATGTCACAACAAGGTGAAACATTGGCACCAAACCTAGGCGCACAAGGTCTAGATAAGACTAAAGATGTAAGGCCAATTAGGGACATAAGGTACAAATGTACACAGAAAAAGGTCTAGAATATCAGATTAATCAGAGATCACAAAGTGTAAGACGACTCAATGGCGTAATGATGCAGAACAACTAAGCATAGTTTTATCCGACTCAGAGGATCCAGATGTAATAAAACGACAAAGACCAATTAATTAAGTCTATGAACAATCTACGACAAGAATATTGAGTGCTTAAATCATTGCTAGGTACAGAAAGTCAGAATTTGCCTACAAAGGAAAGGTTTGCTAGTATAGAACAAGAACACCAAAAACTTATGTCCAGTGTATTAGACACTCTAAGAGAAATAAAGAGTGAGTCTATTGAACTATTTTCTGATGTTAAATCTAAAGTTTCCCGTCGCACACGCAAATCTGGTAGTTTTCAGCATTCTTAAAAACAACTAACAGCCAAAGCAGAAGCTCTAAGGATTAAATTGAAGTACTTTGATATTGAGTCAAAGGCAAAATTAGAATATGATAAAATTCAAGCATTAAAGAATTTAGACATCACCCAAGCCACTTTGATTGCTCATGAAACTTTTGAGGAAGAAGTATCAAAACCCGTTCCACAAATAAATGTTCCTACAGAATCAAAGGCTGACTTGGTCCAGAAATTTGTATTGGCACACCCACAGGAGGCTAAAAAGGTCATTGAGAGTAAGCCAATTGTTACATCTAGTTTCATACAGAGCCAGCTGTATCTGTATCTATGGCAGCCCCAGTCACTGCGAGCACGTTTACAAGTCAGCAACCACATGTTTCTGCATTCACTTTGCCAACAAGAACATTGCCAGAACCACAAATAACAAAACCACATCTGATAATACAAGACATTTAAATCCGCTAGCAGGTTAATTCAAGCCTAAGACATTTAATCCTGGTCCAGAAACATACAGATTCGACCAAACCCCACATACTATACACGGGATGTACAGCGATGGAGCTGACAATAGCTTAGTATCATATAGCTGATCATGTCAGTATTGGTAGACTTCCACCACCAGAACCACCTGTCTTTAGTGGTGATCCTTTGCTTTATCCTAGTTGGAAGGCAGCATTTAGCATATTGATTGAACAACGACACATACCAAAGGCTGAACAGATTCATTATTTGAAAAGATATCTAAGCAGACCAGCAAAAGAAGCAGTAGAAATTACTTCCTGTTATCTACCGACACGGCTTACGAAGCTGAGCAGTTATTAGACGAACGGTTTGGCGATCCATTCACAATAGGAAACGCCTTTAGAGACAAGTTAGAACGTTGGCCTAAAATTGCTTCTAGAGACAATAAGGCTCTTTTGAAGTTTTCAGATTTCCTGAAACAGTGTCGTGCAGCTATGGAAGGCATTGGTACCCTAAGAATTCTCGATGACGACAGAGAAAACAGGAAACTAATGTCAAAACTGCCAGATTGGACGATAGCACTATGGTCAAGGATTGTTCATCAGTATAAGGAGGAAGAAATGCGGGTTTCCACCCTTCAAGCGTTTTGTTGACTTTGTCAGCATAGAAGCCAAAATTGCGCCCGACCCTGTCACATCTTTCCAGTCTCTCAAGTCAGATGATTATAGACATGATAGAAGTACATCTTCAAAGACAAACAAGGGTTCAAAGTTTGAAAGTAGATCATTCGCAGTAGAGACAAAGGAACATCAGAAACCAACAATTAAATGCCCACTATGCTCAAGAAATCATGAACCGGATTGTTGTAAAACTTTTTTGGAAAAGTCCATCAGTGATAGAAAGGAATATGTAAGAAGTAAAAATCTCTGTTTTAGATGTCTCAATTTTGGTCATATCTCAAAGAATTGTAGACGGAGGAAAAAATGTAAGACATGTGACAAATTACATCCCACGTGCTTTCATGGAGATGTTCGAAAGAAAGAAGTCGAATCAAGTAAAACTACACCCGACACAAGAAAGCACAACTCTGCGAACTCCTACGACCTCGGAGAAGAGCACAAGACTGCTCATAACACTATGTCATTTCTCAGCAACAGTATTACATGTAATAAGAACTCTATGGTGCTGCCTGTTTACATCTCACATCGTCAAAAACCCGAAGTGGAGACTTGTATATGCGATGATGGATACTCAATCAGATACCAGTTTTATACTTGAAGATACATGTAAATCTCTGGCACTAACGGGGACATCAGTTACTTTGAAACTTTCAACCGTGTTGGCAGAGAACAAGATTGTTAAAAGTACCAAAATCAAAGGATTAGTAGTGCGTGGACATAACAGTAGTCACAGAATAACACTTCCAGATACCTACTCTAGGAGCATTATTCCGGCGAATAGAAGTCGCATACCTACACCAGAAATAGCGAGATCCTGGCCGCACCTCTCTTTAATTGCTGATGAATTGATGCCTTTAGCAGATTGTGAAATTGGACTCCTTATTGGTTACAACTGTTCACAAGCTCTAATACCCTGTGAAGTTCTACCTCCTGATGGAAAGGTACCATACGGTCAGAGGACCGCTCTTGGATGGGTATAGTAGGATTTGTAAGCCCTGACATTTCTACACTTGTTGAGGATGACATAGGTATAAGTCATCGTACTCTTGTTTGCGAAATAGGTACAGACTTAGTTCCACCTCGCGACGAACCTAGCTTCGATAATGTCACTTTTGCGTTCAGAACGGTCACCAAGGTTATGAATCCTATTGATGTCTCTTAGATGATGGAATTGGATTTCATAGAGAAAACTGCGTGCGAAGATACGATGTCGCAAGATAAGAGATTTTTGAAAGTTGTAGGTGATGGAGTAAGATTTGAAAACGGAGATTATAGTATGCCCTTGTCCTTTAAAGGGAATCCACCACTTATGCCAAATAATAAGTTTGTTGCGTTAAGACGGCTGGTCAATTTGAATAAAAGATTCAAGTCCGATGAAAGATATCTGGAACTTTACAAGGACTTCATAGACAACCTCGTTAAACAAGGCAATGCAGAAGAGGTCATGGAGTCGGAGATATCAAATGATAAAGGTCATGAATGGTACATACCACATCATGGGGGTGTTTCATCCTCGTAAACCTGACAAACTCAGAGTGGTTTCGACTGTAGTGCGACCTTCAAGGAACAGAGTTTGAATGCTAACTTACTGCAAGAACTCGACTTGACCAACAAATTGGTCGGATCATTATGTCGATTTCGTCAAGGTCAAATAGCTATAACTTGCAACATAGAACAAATGTTCCACCAGTTTTTTGTACATACCGAACAGCGAAACTATTTGAGATTTCTTTGGTGGTCAGATGAGCAAATGACAAAACCAGCTGTATACCGAATGTGCGTTCATCTATTTGGGGCGACATCTTCGCCAGGATGTGCAAATTTTGGGCTGAAACAAATAGCGATGGATAACGAGCATTTGTTTGGCACAGAAGTTTCCAATTTCTTGCGGAGAGAATTTTATGTCGACAATGGCTTGAAGTCGGTGTCTTTTACTGAAGAAGCAATAAACCTTGTCAAGAGCAGTCAGGAAATGTATAAAAGGGGAGGTCTTCGACTGCACAAGTTTAGTAGTAACTCCAAAGAAGTTCTAAATACTATTCTTCCAGACGATCGAGCGTCCGTTCTCAAGGATATTGACATTTTCAATGATAAACTACCTATCGAGTTCACATTTGGAGTTCAATGGAATATCGAGTCTGATGCGTTTCAATTCAGAATCACATTGAGCGACAAACCACTGACACGCCGATTCTTTCGACTGTAAGCTCGGTGTACGATCCTCTTGGATTCATTTCGCCTATCATTTAAGTGCTTAAACAGATACTGCAACAGATGTGCGGAGAAGATATTGGATGGGACGATCCTATTCCGGAGGATTTGAGTATGCGATGGATACGATGGAAAAGTGATCTCCAGGAACTAGCCGATTTTCAGATCAAACGATGCGTAATACCAGATATATTTGATAAAATCGACGTTTTTGAGTTCCACCATTTTTCTGATGCCACCATGACAGGATATGGACAGTGTTCTTATCTACGACTTGTCGATACGTCTGGAAGAGTTCGTGTTCTTTACTAATGGGAAAGGCCCGTGTAGCTCCTAGAAAGGTAATAACTATACCACGTCTTGAGTTAACTGCCGCAGTAGTTTCTGTCAGAGTACACAGATTATTGAAACAGGAATTTGAGTTTGAAAACGCTAAACACTACTTTTGGACAGACAGTTCTGTTGTATTGCGATACATCATGAATGATGCAAAGAGGTTTCAAGTATTCGTTGGCAATCGAGTCCAGTAGATCCGAGACCAAACAAACAGTGAACAATGGAAATACGTCTCCTGCTGACATTGCGTCAAGGGGTGCCACTGCGTCTGAATTAGTCAATTCACCGTGGTTTTCTGGTCGTCAGTTTCTCTGGGAAAATGAACTACCTCCATCGAAGGATTGTTCGAACATGATCAATTTACAAAACGACCCAGAAGTGAAAAGGGTTCAAGTTTTTTATGCTTTGATTTCGACAACTAAACCAAACCCTTTTAGGCAAATTATCTCACTTCTCACACTGGGATAAGGTTAGACGTGCAGTTGCGATATGCATGCGTTTAAGAAAATTGTTAGTAGCTAAGCTGAAGGGAAAACACACAGCAACGACAAGTAACATAGGCAAATCTCTATCAGTTGAAGATCTTCGATTAGCTGAAGTTGAAATCATACGGATGATACAAGCAGACCATTTCGAAAAGGAAATCGTAAAGCTCAAACAGAATGTTGCAATCAGTGCTGAGTCACCGTTACAACGACTGGATCCTTTCATCGATGAAAATAGTTTGATGCGAGTAGATGGTCGAATGCGTCAATCCTGCGACGACTTTGAAGGTTAAACACCCAGTCATCCTCCAAAAAGGAGTCACATTACTCAGTTGCTAATACATTACTTTCATTGGAAGGTTCAACATCAAGGGCGTGAAGTGACAATAAATGAGTTGCGTAGCAATGGTATGCATTCGAGGACCTATTCGTCAATTGCGTTCAGACAGAGGGACGATTTTTGTTGGTGCTGAGAGTGAACTCCAAAAGTCTGTTTCTGAAATGGACGAAGATCGAATTGAAGAGTTTCTAAAAGGTCAAGGTTGTGCTTACTTCCAGTTTAAAATGAATGTTCCTCATGCAAACCACATGGGAGCGCCAGATCAGAACGGTGAGAAATATCCTGGTCAATTTATTATGCAACATGGGCAAACAACTAGATGATGAGTCTCTGAGAATATTCATTTGTGAAGTCTCTGCGATAATCAATAGTCGACCTCTTACAGTTGAGAATATAAACGATCCACATTCGCCAGTACTGACACCAAATCATCTCCTGACTTTAAAGTCGAAAATAGTACTATTTCCTCCTGGAAAGTTTGTACGACCAGATTTGTATGTGCGAAAGCGTTGGAGGCGGATCCAATATCTAGCCAATGAATTTTGGTTTAGGTGGCGGCGTAAATATGTTAGCAATTTACAACCTAGAAGTAAATGGGTAAAGAAAAGAAGAAATTTGAAAATTGGTGACATTGTCATGATAAAAGATGATCAGGTCGCTAGAAATACACATGTATGTGGAGATTAGGAAGAGTCAACGATGTAAATATGGCCGAAGACGGTCTCGTTCGTAAAGTGAAATCAGTAATTGGAACCACTGATATGGAAATAAAGGTGTGAGATTGTCTAAACTCACAGGCCTGTACATAAACGGATTCTGTTGCATGAGACCGAGGAGATTCCTGTCGAGGAGCCTTGATCTCATGAGTGACGTTTGCCTTGGTCAATTAAAAGGTATTACATGGGTATTTTGATATATTAATTTGTTTTATGTCTTAACTCTTTTGATTATATCATGTATGTTTGAGACGTTTTTTCCACCTTTTTGATTATTTCATACGAGTCACATTTTAATGTAAATATTTTTGTTCTTGTACTATTGAATATTGTACTTTTGAAAATTGAAAGCTCAATTTTGGGGAGTCATGTAAATGTAGTCATTTCTTGTAATTTTAAAATCCGGAATTTTTTGCCCGTTTCCGGTTGTCATTCTTTTGTTTTTGCCCCACAATTTTACCGCCATGGGAAAGAAAATTTTCTAACAATATTTTGCGATTTTGTGAGCCCAAAGAGGTATGTTAATTTAATCATTGATTACTTCGTTGATATTTCATTATTTGATCGATTGGACACATATAATTATCTTTACAATGCTATTTGACACTTAATAATGCTGAAAGTATTAATATCTTTTCATTTTCAGTGTTATTTCTTTGATCGCACGTGTTGTATATAAATACGTCGATCACGTGACTTGGAATTTAAATCTAGAATTAAACAAGAGGTTCCCATGAGGTTTATGATTGATTGCTGCAAAGTTTATTTTCGTAAAATATTTGATATTTCTTGTATGTTTTGAAGTTTTTAAGATTGATTTTGATATTTTTTTATTGTGTTGTGATGTGTACATGTATTTATAAGTGTTATTTTGTATTTGTGGTTTTGACATAGATGAGTACATATAGATGAACATATGAATAGATGGATATTGTAACTGCGATAATTTGCGATGAAAATAAAACTTTGCGTCATCTTTAGTAGCTTCCTGGCTGCCGTGACACAGTGTCAGCAGTCAAGTTATTATTATCAGAGTGTCAGTGAAGTTATTATTGTCAGTGTTTTAGTCAAACTATTATTGTCAGAGTGTCAGTCAAGGTATCATTGTCAGAGTGTCAGTCAAGTTATCAATGTCAAAGTGTCAGTCACGTTATCATTGTCAGGGTGTTGTCAAGTTATCATTGTCAGTGTGTCAGTCAAGTTATCGCTGCAGAGTGTCAGTCAAGGTTTCATTTTCAGTGTGTATTTCAATTTATCATTGTCAGAGTGTTAGTAAAGCTATCATTGTTAGAGTGTCAGTCAAGTTATCATTGTCAGAGTGTTTTTCAAGTTATCGTTGTCAGTGTGTTAGCCGAATTATCATTGTCATAGTATGAGTCAAGATATCATTGTTAGTGTGTCGAGCAAGTAATAATTGTCAGTCAAGTTATCCCTTTCAGAGTTTCTGTCAAGTTATCATTTTCAGCGTGTCTGTAAATTTATCATTTTCAGAGTGTTATATAAGTTTTAATTGTCAGTGTGTCAGTCAATTTATGATTGTCAATGTGTTAGTCAGGTTATCATTGTCAGATTGTCAGTCAAGTTATCATTGTAAGTGTGTCAGTCAAGGTATCATTGTCAGTGTGTCAGTCAAGTTAGCATTGTCAGTTTGTCTATCAAGTTTGCGTTGTCAAAGTGTCAGTCATGTTATATTTGTCAGTGAGTTTGCGTGTCTGTCAAGTTATCATGGTCAAAGTCTCAGTTAAGTTATAATTGTCATTGTTTCTGGCAAGTTATCATTGTTAGTGTGTTAGTCAAGTTATCATTGTCAGAGTATCAGTCAAGTTATCATTGTCATTGTGTCTGTCAAGTTATCTTTGTCAGTGTATCAGTCAAGTTATCATTGTCATTGTGTCTGTCAGTTATTATTGTCTGTGTGCCAGTTAAATTATCATAATCAGTGTGTCAGTCAAGGAATCATTATGAGTTTTCTGTCAATATATTTTCTGTCTGTGTGTCAGTCAAGTTATAATTTTCAGTTTGTCAGTCAAGTTATCAATGTCCGAGTGTCTTTCAAGTTGCATGTACATTGTAAGTGTGTCTGTTAAGGTATCATTTTCGGCGTGTCTGTCAATTTAACATTGTCAGTTTGTCAATCAAGTTTGCGTTGTCAAAGTGTCAGTCATGTTATCATTGTCAGCGTGTTTGTCAAGTTATCATGGTCAAAGTCTCAGTTAAGTTATAATTTTCATTGTTTCAGGCAAGTTATCATTAAAGTGTCAGTCAAAATATCATTTTCAGTATGTCTGTCAAGTTATCATTGTCAAAGCGTCAATCAATTTAACTTGTCAGTGTTTCAGGCAAGTTATCATTGCCAGGGTGTCAGGCAAGTTACCATTGTCAGTGTGTCAGTCAAGTTATCATTGTCAAAGTGTCAGTCCAGTTGTCATTGAAAGTGTGTCAGTAAATAAGCACTCTTACTGGTATGACATCCTTCATATACCAAGTACAGTTATTGTATGACCGACTTTATATGCTAAGTCCTCTTACCGTATGGCCGACTTGACATACTAAGTTATTTTAACGTATGACAGACTTGACAGACTAGGTACTCTTACCGTATGACACACTTGACATACAAGGTACTCTTACCGTAAGACCGATTTGACATACTATGTCCTCTTACCGTATGGCCGACTTGACATACTATATCTTACCGTATGACCGAAATGACATACTAAGTACTCTTACCGTATGACCGACTTGACCTTCTAGGTACTCGTACCGTATGACTGATTTGACATACTAACAAATTTTAACGTATGACAGACTTGACCTTCTATGTAATTTTACCGTATGACTGACTTGACAAAGTACTTTCAGAATATGACCGACTTGACATACTTGGTACTCTGACTAGAAATGTACATGTGAATAACACACCTAGATATGACTTACCACATTGTTGAATATCGCAGTATTCCCATCGTGTGTCCGGATCCGTTGTGTAAAACCAAAGTTTTGTATCATTATCTGGGTTTCTACAGTAGTTCATTTGAGTGTCAGTATAAAGTTAACATTGTCAGAATGTCAGTCAAATTGTCAATGTCAAAGTCAGTCAAATGTTATCATTGTCAAAGTATCAATCAATTTATCATTGCCAGTGAGTCAGTCAAATTTAACATAACCTTACCGTTTATGGGTTGGCCAGACATATTACGTACTCTGACTAGAAAATGGTCAGATATGACTTACCGCATTGTTGGATATCACAGTATTCCCATCGTGTCAAGGGATCCGTTGTGTAGCACCAAAGTTTTGTGTCATTATCTGGGTTTCTACAGTAGTTCATTTGTCCATGTGCTTTGTAGTTTGGTATATGAGGTCTGTTCGATTCCCAATTCTGACAGTTTTTTCCACTCTTTGTAATACTTGTGGTTCCATTGTAAAATGTTTTACTATTAATAACATAGTAGCAAGCGTCTGAAATAAAAAAGGACAAAACTTGCATTATGTTACTGATACAGCACCAGGAGGTTGATGTTGGACGACGATTCTCTTACTCTCTTACTATTTAAAGATTTAATAAAATAACAATATTAATTACAAGACCAACAAAGTTAAATACTACTTGCAAGATCTAACAGCAGTCAAAGAAACAACCCACCAACAATCTATCGCGCGAACCACACCAACAATCTATCTCGACTATTATCTTAGGTACTGAACACACCAACCATTTTTTCCTACCGACATCTACAGTTTATCGAGTCTGATATTTATTGACCAACCATTTATCGCGCATAATATCTTGGGTATGGACTGAGCTAACCACCCATCGCGATCTGATATCTTGGTTGTGGACCGTAGTTAACAATTTATTGCGCATAATGTCTTAAGTAAGGAAAACAGAAAACCATCTATCTAATTTCTTTGGTATGTTACACAAAAGCCATCTGTTGAGCATGAAATCTTGGGTTTGGACTAAACCAATCACCTTTCGCGACCTGATTTCTTGGGTGTGGGCCGCAGAAAATACTTTATCACGCCCTATATCTTAAGTATAGACAACAGAAAACCATCTTTAACGCCTGATATCGTCAAAGTGGTAGTCAAGATATTGGCAGTGTCAGTTTTCATGTTCAGAGTGTCATGAAGCTCTCACTGTCAGTGTCAGTCAGTTGTAAGTGTCTTAAGTCACGATATCAATGTCTGTGTCAGTCCGTTATCATTTTAATAGTGTCAGTCCCGTTATCGTTGTTAGAGTTTCAGTCAAGTTATCATTATCTGTTTTCATACTTTCAGTCAGTTATCATTTCAGTTGTAAGACAGTCAGTTATCATTGTTAGTTGTCAGACTGTGAGGTCAAGTAATATCATTGTCAGCTGTCAGACTGTCAGTCATGTTATTTTGTGTATGTCAGTCAGTGTGTAAGCCAAGGTTTTATTGTAATACTGTCAATTGCGGCATCATTGTCGGGTCACAGCCATTGACAGATGAAGTCAAGGTTACAGTTTACAATATAGGGTAGCTGTTATATATAAGACATGTAATATTCATACAAATATTAACATCGCTCATTTTTAGCGACATTGTAAAATATGTTTCATTGGTTGAAACGAATAATGGATTGTAAATGGCGTTACCGCAAAATATACTAAACTTATTATAATAATCTAGACATAATACGAGCTACAATCAGAATCAAACGTTGCATATTTAATAAAACAATAACTTCGCCACATAAAGATCTATTCATTTAATTATAATTTGATTTAATTCAATAAGTTCTATTCAAATATTGACATACAAACTATTATTTGTTAAATTAACAGCATCACATGATAAGAGTATTTTGACTTATACAAAGAGACATAATCTGATACATAAAATCTGAATTTTACTGTTATATCAAAACATAACATTTGGATTGCCATAATGTCGAAACATAAAATTTGGATCGCCGTAATGTCAAAACATAAAATCTGGATCGTCGTAATTTCAAAACATAAAATCTCCAAAGCGGTTGTATCAAAACATAAAATCGAGGTAAAATTAAAATATAAAATCTGTATCGCCGTCATAATCAAACATAAAATCTGTATCGCTGTAATCTCAAAACATAAAATCGGCATCGCCGTAATGTTAAAAAATATATAATCTATATATCGCCGTTATCTCAAAACATAAAATCTGTATTTCCGTAATGTAAAAACATAAAATCTGGATCGCCGTAATGTCATAATATGCACATCTATCCCATTAGTGAATAGATGAATTTATCATGAAACAACGATATTGTGCGTTATCAGTGCCTTGAGTGCTTTGAAAATTGTAAATTATCTCCCTGTCACAGGAGTTATATCACTCGTAGATATTTAAATAATTGTACCGCGAAATTTCATCCTTTTTGTACGCTTTAACGCCTTGTAAGATGCATCTTGCATATTGCACATAGATTTTTCAAATATTTATTTTTGGTAATACGGATGTGCGGCCCGAATGGGTCAATTGTTTACCTCTCCAAAATATACGAAAAGGTAGCTTTTTTATTGAAAAATTTATCATTGGGTAGTTGTAAATTATCTAAATATATACATGCCTCAATTCTCATCTTAAGCATGTTACGCCTATGTAAACCACAGTAATTTTACACAGTGTTCCATTAACATCACTTGATCATTTTGGTAGTAAATATACTATTTTGTCAATGGGGATGTGCAGTAATAAAATATATGAATAGGTCTGATTTAATGATTCAGTATATGATTAGGCCCTGTTTTATAACGTCCAAAAATATATGAAATAGGGCGGTGCTATTTTTTAACGTTTATCGTGTTACAAATACATGTAAATATTTATGAATTTTTTGGAATTTACGCCGTTTAATTAAATCTAAGAAACCACGTGGTCACGATAACAATATTTGCATCTTTTGCCTTCATCGTTTGGCAGTATTATGCTAATTACTAGATTTAAGGTATAACAGTAGTAAATGTGTACCAGAATTCAGAAACAGGTTACCAGGTGTGTACCCTACATAAGTACAACAGTGAATACTATGTTGTGTTCTAATTTGGTCAATAGTGGTTACATGTGTACAATTTTTGTGTCTGTAAGCTCCTGCATAAATTAAGTTTTAAAAAGTGGTAAAATTTTCCTCAGATCTTGCAAGTTAAAATTTGGGTAATTCTAAAAACAGTGTAATGTAAAAGTGGGAGCGTCTCAAAATGTTCTGACTAGCGAAAAAAGGAATTTGTCACGGATATATATCGCATATATTTTTTTAATGTTCAATGACAATTTATTATTTTCCTAGCACAGGTATATGCTGATCAATAAAAGAAAGGTATGCAAATCACAGAAATGTTAGTATTTTCAACTTTAGCCAAAACATTTACTATGGTTCTACCTATATGTTTGATGATGTTTTGTGGATTTATGTTTATGAGGGTAGATCAAGGTTATTTTTTGCTTAGATTGAGCTATCTACTTTTGAAACTAACTTTAGGCAGTATTTTTGAAAAAAATATTGTCAAAAAATTAAATTGCGATAAAAATATTAGGCCAAAAATAAGGTAAAATTTTAAAGCGTAATGTTCAATTTGAACTTTGTATCATTTTCTCTCACAGTTCTGGCATCACTATATGAAACCCTTTTGATGGAAGCTCGATTTTGTCCCAAATTATGAATTTTGGTCCACAATTCAGCAAATTAATTGGAATAAGTTCTATTTTTTGATATGTTAGTGCAAAATATGCAAAAATTAGCCAAAAATGTTAATGTATTGTCTATACAAGTGATTATTGTGGACATGATTTAACAAAATCTGTTCAACGGGTGGTTTGGAAAGGCATAATAAGGTTCAAAATAACCAACTTAAAAGAGAGAACTGTTTTACAACACTGATATTGTTTTATTTAAAAGTGCAGGTGCAGTGACAAATATGCAAATTTTCATTCCGAAGATGTCTGCAAACAGATGTTCAATACACATGCAATTTTTCTCCTTGGGTAGGGCTAAAGAATAAAAGAATTTGTTAGAACACTTTGAGCACCAATATATCTTTTATTGTTTTTTATTCAAATTTGGCCTATGTAATTGCTGTATGAATCTTGGCTAAATAGGTTCTTTTGCAAACTTGGTAGAGGTATAACAGTGGTAAATGTGTACCAGTAACAGATTACCAGATTGTGTACCCTACATTAAGTACAACAGTGAATACTATGTTGTGTTCTGATTTTGTCAATAGTGGTTACATGTGTACAATTTTTTTGTCTGTAAGCTACTGCATAAATTTTTAAACAGTTGTAAATTTTTTCTCAGATCTTGCAAGTTAAAATTTTGGTAATTTTGTAAACAATTTAGTATTTTCACATTCACTGCATTAGAAAGCACATGTAAAAGTGGGAGCGTCTCAAAATGTTCTAATAACTAGCGAAAAACTTAACTAGTCACGGATATATATGACATATATTTTTTTAATGTTTAATGAAAATTTATTAATTTCATAGCACAGGAAAATGCTGATCAATGCAAATCACAGAAATGTTCGACTGTAGCCAAAACACTACAATACTACCTTCAATTCTTGGCAATGCCGGTTAAAAGTTTTACACCTCGCACCATAGGTGGAGCTAGTTATATGGCAAGCGAAGGGCATTCATATAAAGAAGCTATGACTAAGGGTCGTTGGAAGTTCATCTCATAGAAGGAATTAATCCGAAAAAGCGATTTCTTCACTTCAGAGGTAGAAGGGCCCTAATATTGGATTTGACAAGAGAGAAGTCGAAATTCTTTGGCAAGGCTATAGTGGGTTAAACCTATTCTGGTAATAGATAAGTTGACGTTTTGAGGGGAAATTTTCCCAAAACTCGTGTTGTATGATCACAAATACTTCCCACAAATAACTGGAGATTTTCTAACAACCTTAAAGCAATGAAAATGGCCAGGCAGGGTGGCTATTATGTTAGGTACTCAAGTATTAAATTAATGAATGGTACAACATAGGAATTTGTTTTTCTTTAACTTCTCTGCGTAGGGTTAAATTTTCTGTAGTTTGTGTATATATTGGTTGGGCTAGACTGAATAGGGTTAAGGTAATTGCCTTTACTTTGCTTTGCTGGGGCTGAAGAGTACAAGAATTTGATGGCAGCCCAATTTTGGAATTAACTTAACCGCCGAGTCCAAAGGCGCCAATACCATACAACTTTTAATTGTTTAGTACTAAATAAAAGTAAACTTAAAATTGTTGTTATTTTATTAATTATAGTTAAACAGTGAATCTATGATATGCTACAATATATGTATAAGGTGGAATAAAATAAATATCGATATTAAGTAACTAGTCATGTGGTCACATATCAAAGTAGAAGGAATGTATTATACATGATGTACCGAAAATGTCATTTCATTAAATTTAGTCTGTTAATTCATGGATATACACAATTTTAAAACAAAAAAGATATAGCTTTTCGGGCAGGTGCAATGTCAAAACATAAAATCTGGATAGTCGTTATATTAAAAAAAATGTGTATCGCCGTAATGTTACAACATAAAATCTGGATTGCTGAAATGCCAAATCCAAAAAAAAATCCGGATTGCCGTAATGTCAAAATATAAAATATATAACGCCGTAATCTCAAAACATAAAATATGAATCGCAGTAATGTCAAAACATGAAATCTGGATTGCCGTAATTAAAAAAATCTGGATTTCCGTAATTTAAAAAATCTGGATTGCCCTTATGTCAAAACATAAAATCTAGTTCACCGTATTCTTAAAACATATATCGCCGTAATGCCTAGACATAAAATCTAGCTCGCTGTGATATCAAAACATAACATCTGGATTGTCTTAATATGAAAACATAAAGGCCTATTTATTTAATAAATTATTTTATGGCACATCCTCATTTAATTTTCTGAATTACTTCCCTTTGTACAGAAATTTTATATTTCAAATAGGTAGCTCTTGGGCATGTGCAACAAACTGGTTCAATCCAGTTTATTCTTGAGTTCACACAGCATCAATTGGTTCAACTTTTTAAAATTCAATCCTAACATAAGAAATCTTCAAGATTTATAAAGGAATATCTATATGTGCATTTAATATCATTATTAACTATATATTGGATGAATGACTCTCATCGTTGTGCATTAGAATAACTTTTGAGGAAGAAGTGTGTACGCGTGCCATGCAACACACAGTTCATGAGTTTGTGTTGACATCTATAAGAAACTACTATTTACACGTTAACTATACTGATACGCGCTACACCAGAGAAATATGAAGGTAATTAATGTTTATTGGAATAGAGATTTTTTATTTTTATGAGTTTAATTCACTTCGATTTAAAAACAAAAACTGCAAGCACGAACTAACGCAAGTGTCCAAATTAGGTCAATTAGCTTATGCATATTCATAATCTTCCGTCAGCCATGTTGGAATATAAATATTCATGAGACATTGTTTACAAAATGCGACGGGTACTGGTTATTGGCAGTTCGCATGTCAATTGGCTGAAGAAATATGTTAACTCTAGTCCGGACACTATCAACTTTGCATTCGGACAAGACCCTGAAGTAAGTTTTTATGGTGTTAGTGGCGGCAGGCTTTGCAACAAGCGTCATTGTGAACGATGGGAAAATGCTATTGCAGAATTTAATCCTCATTATATTGTATTTCACGCTGGTGGAAATGATTTGGACACAATAGGAAGTGGTGAGAGTTACATTGAAGAAACAATAGCTCGACTTCTGTCCCTCCTTTCAACATGGCGATCAAGATACAAAATCTAGGCTATAATGGTCCTGCAATTAACTCCAAGGCAACACACATACAATATAGCAGTGGACAAGTACAACCAATTAGTGTGTCATTTTAATAAAATTCTTAAGCAAGAATTGAGGTTTATATCAGATATATGTTACTGGAATTTAAGACACATGAAGAATGCCTGTATAGCTATTCTACGAGATGGGGTCCATTTCAACGAAGAAGGCAATCTCCGATATTATAGAAACATTAGAGGGGCAATCTTAAAAGCTATACAAATGGCTTGAGTTTATAAGAAAATGTATATAAGTAAAATATAACTTAAATGTCAGGCATGTTTAGTAGCTGTGTTAGTGTTAGCTATAATTTATCTTACTGATGCATGCTTTATAATATTCTATTATGAGTAAGCCTTTTGTACTACATGTCTTTAAATTGTTAATATGCATAGTATTTTGTTTCAGGAATAACCAAACGGGCGGTAGACAATTGTCCATTCATTAGTCATATATTTCTAGCTTTCCACGGTTGCTGATATTTGATGTAAGGTTATTACCTGTTTATCATTAATTTAATGACAATTTACAGTATGAAATGCTCACTGGTGCTTGAATCACATTAAATAAATTCTTACTTATGTTGAATGTTCACCCTGCTGGACATAAGCTGGTACATGTACACTGGTACAAACTTACTCTAGATGCACACTGGTGCATATAAAAAAAAAAAAAACAGCAGCACACTTGTGCTTAAAACCTAGGTACACTGGTACACTAGTAACAACAATATGCATAACTTGACTAATTGCAAGTACATTTGTACTAAAAAAATTTTATACATTAACAGATAATGCACACTGGTGCTTATCACTTTGGTACACTGGTACCTAGTACACTTGTACTACAATTGTTATATATACATGTATGCAGGTACATTAGACTTACCACATTACACATGACTTGAAACTAAATGTTTTAGCTTAAATTCCTATTATTGTGATATGAAGGGTACACTAGTACCACTTTCACATAGCTACATGTACATGCATACTGTTGAGCAGTTTTGTTTACATAATACGACAAATTATTTGAATTATTTATTTTAATTTCTTGACAGATGGCAGAACTACCTCGTAAATCTAGAAGAATTTCAAAACCTACTAAACGATTCAATATTCAAACAAATGATATACATGTTCCTACACCAGACACTAATGTCCAATTAGAAACCAGTGGTGGCAATAATTCAGTTTCAAATATACGTATTGCTTTGAAAATCCAAGAAGGCATTCAAGCTGCCATCCCAGACATAATAAAGTCGGTTGTATCAGTTTTGAAGGAACAGGGCCTGGTCTTTACGTCCAGTTCACATGTACACAGGGTTGAGAATGAGGCGTCTAATGCAGAAACCTTAGTCCCAAATATTAGGGTACAGCCATCACAAACGCCTATGCAGAATGATGCAACAGCTTATCCCCCACTACCAGAGAGACAGGGAGGAAACAGGACTGATAATAGAACAATTAACAATACAGTCTTAAGTCAGTTTTTGGCCAGTGATGACTCTGTTCACTCTTCGAACAGCCATGACAATAATCCGGAGAACAATTTATCCAACAGAGCAGGTACTTCTACATCTGTGTATGATGTTAGACATTCTAATTTTTCCAAACCTAGTATTGCAAAACCACTTGGTCTAGGTGTTGACCCCAAAATTAAGGGTAAAATTTGGGCCAATGAATATATTGATCTAGATTGCTTGTTAAATAAAAAACAAACAAAGGTTAAATTTCAACCCACTGAAACCAGTGAAGGGAGTATGGTATGGGAGAAACAACAACCTCCCACATTTAGGTTTGACTCTGTAACACAGTGGATGGCTGCATTCCACATTTTTGTTAGTATATATTGTGAAAAATATCCAAGTGAAGTAGGGGCTCTAATGAAATACGCGGATATCATTCAAACCCTAGCCCGTAGGTCTTGTGATATTGCCGCATTTATATATGACCGTACCTTTAGGAAATGGAGGGAGCAGGATTATGAAAGCCTACCTTGGGATCAAGTTAACACTGAATTATATGCAGACGCGATTTCATTAGGTTTAAAAATAAGATTTGACAATTTGTCAAAATCTTCTCAGTCGCCCTTTCCAGCTAAGAGAGCTCCAGACGGGAGCTCCAGAAAATATTGTTTCAGTTTCAACAACAACGACGGGAAGTGTGAAAGGGGAAATAATTGTAAATACCCACATGTATGTGAAAAATGTGGAGGAAACCATTTCAAAAGACTTTGTAAAAAACTACAACAGGTTCACCCCACCCCTGTCAAAACCAGTCAAACAAATAAGAAGTGAGATTCAGCAAAACATTGATGTAGTTACTCCCATTAAAACTGGCCCATTTAAGAAATTCCTTGTAGGATATGACCAGACCATTTCTGATTTTTTACTCACAGGCTTTACACAAGGTTTTAAAATACCTTATCAAGGGAAACGACAATTTCGTTTCAATAGCAACCTTAAATCGGCAAAAGATAATATGGACATTTTGCTACAAAAAATTAAAAAAGAAATTGATTTGGGACGAGCAGCAGGTCCATTCAGTACTCCCCCTTTTCCGCAAATTCAGGTTTCCCCATTAGGATTGGTTCCAAAGAAAAATCCAGGAGAATTCCGAGTAATACACCATCTTTCATATCCAGATAATGAGTCTATAAATGATGGCATTTCAGAAACAAATTGTACTGTTCAGTATCAAACAGTTGATGATGCTATTAAAATTATAAAATTTTATGGTAAAGATTGCCTACTAGCTAAGACAGATATAGAACATAGCTTTAAAATTATTCCCATACACCCAAGTGATTTTGAGCTTTTGGGTTTCTCACTCGAGGGTCAATATTTTTATGATAAAACACTACTCTTGTAAGCTTTTTGAAACTTTCAGCACAGCAGTCCACTGGATTGTAGATCACAAGTTGGGAGGTTCAGGTTGTGTTCACGTTTTGGATGACTTTCTATTTGTGGGCCCACCCAATTCCATTCATTGTAGAGAAACATTAAATAAATTCCTGTACATGTCAGAACAAATAGGATTACCGATAAAAAATGAAAAAAACAGTTTTGCCCACTACAACATTGACTTTTTTAGGTCTTGAATTAGACTCAGAATTAATGGAAATCCGTTTGCCAGCAGACAAATTGTGTAAACTTAAGCATTTGCCACATACCTGTTCATCAAGATTTTTACAACGCATGTTTCAGGCAATGTACTTGGTTGCCTTTCATGCATTTTTAAGAGTGGGAGAAATAACGGGGGCACCCCCAACAAATGGCAATTGTCTGACAGTTAACGACATCAAGTTTATCAACAAGGATAAAGCTGGCCTAGAAATTCACATGTCCAAATACAAACATAGTGCTGGTAAACATATCCCTAGTCTTTTTATTCCTACTAACACACATAACAAGTCATTTTGTCCTGTTCATTGTCTGTGGGTTTATTTAGAGCTCAGGGGTAAAGAAAATTCCAAAGTGCAGCCCCTTTTCTCTTTTATGGATAATAAACCAATATCCAGATCATTTTTTAACAATCAGTTACAACTTTCTTTGAAGTATACAGGTCTTAATGTTAATTCATATAAGGCGCATAGTTTTAGAATAGGCGCAGCAACAACTGCCTGGGCTCATGGTTTTTCTGAAGAACAAATTCAACAGATGGGCAGATGGAATAGTAAAGCTTTCAAAAAATATATACGTGTTCCACTTTTGAATCTTGATACAACACTTGGGGACAAGGGCCTCAGTGTTGCACACATTTGAACAATACACATAAATACCTGCATATCTGCATTCAAACACTGACATACATGTATACTTTGTACACTTGGGGACAAGGGCCTCAGTGTAACATGTAGTTCATTGTACATGCAGCAGCATGTATACTTTCTTACAGTTATGAGTCTGGAAACTACACTTGGGGACAAGGGCCTCAGTGTTCAAAGTATTTCAGCTTACATGCATGTTACTATTGCATTCTATTTTTCATTTGTCATGTTTGGGGGTCTGGAAAAAACACTTGGGGACAAGGGCCTCAGTGTTACATGTAGTTCAATGTACATACAAGTATACTATCTTTCACTGGTCATGTCTGTGAGTCTAGAAAATACACTGGGGGACAAGGGCCTCAGTGTTACAATTAAAGTAGGTTTGCAGTCAGCCACTGTGCTTTATATGTAAATAACAATTAATGTATCTGTTGTTTCCTGAATATAGACCATCTTTGTATCTTGTTCTGTATTATATGGGGACAAGGGCCTCTATTTTTTTTTTCAGTACCAAGTTATTAATATTGCAACATTTTTGAGTTTGTCATTTTAATGAAGTTGTTTTTGTGTTGACAGTGTGAATCGGGGGACAATGGTCCCTATTTGGACATTACAAGTAAATAGTTTTTGTTCATGTTGTCCTCTATTCTAACAGTGCAAATAATTTTATTGTAACATTAACAATTTTAATGTTTCCAATCAGTTATTCTTGGTTTAGAACCATGAGCAGTTTATGGGGACAAGGGCCTCTAAATTGCAATAAATAACATTAGCTAGTGTTGTGGATGGGTATATTGTTGCTTTCACATTATAGAAAAAATGTTCAATACACTATATCATGGCGCTTTTAACCCTCATCTTTGACGGTTTTTTCTGATATTTGCATAAGATGTAGTTAATTTGCATAACATGGTTTTTGTAAAAGGTTTAATTTCTTTATTGTCTTAAAAATATGTTTTACATGTATGTCACTTAGTTCATGTATTTTGAATTTGTTTATTATGTGTAGTTTGTAGTTTACTTCTGTCATTTAAATAATAAATGACCATTTTCAATTCAAATATGCTTGATTTTAATTGACCGTCAAACAGAGCACAACACAAACTTGGGTAGGGATGGGGCCATAAAGGCCTATTTATTTAATAAATTATTTTATGGCACATCCTCATTTAATTTTCTGAATTACTTCCCTTTGTACAGAAATTTTATATTTCAAATAGGTAGCTCTTGGGCATGTGCAACAAACTGGTTCAATCCAGTTTATTCTTGAGTTCACACAGCATCAATGGGAAACAATAGTGAATTATCTCTCCCTGAAAATTACCAGATGGCATCGCTGTTCCCGGTCCAGCGTCTTTATGTTTACAAAGTGATGAATGTGCGTAACGCTATTGACAATTAAATCTAACTGTGATAAATACACAAATTTAACAATTTCTGCTTTGAAACATGATCTAGAATTAAAAAATAGAAATGCAAAAACTTTCTGGAATAAAAATGAGTTCATTGAAAAGATTGTAATATATTTATACTTCTTTCGTAATATTACAAAAATATGCACTACATTTCGAACATCGCCGTTTCACCATGTTTCTTAAGAAAACAAAAAACGATTATTTATAATAAACTAGCAATATTTTCATACAAAAAATATATTCTCTTTCAATTTATATATTTATAAGAAAGAATTTTTTTTTTAAAATCTGGTTACAATACCAATGTTACTCCACTGCCGCTGTAGGTGTCGTCCATTTCGATGTTAGAAAGGTTGAAGCAAAATATTTCAATGCCGTGAAGAAAAGACTAAAAAGTATTTCAGTGCTGATGAAATATCAATTGCTCGGAAATAATGGTAAAGAATTAAGTACACTCGAATTTCGGCGATGAAAGTGTGTCGGTTTAACGGACGTTAATAATTGAAACGCACTGTATTTTATTATTTAGGAGTTTTTCGGTTAGAGCAATACGTGCACGATATTTTGAAAGTAATTTAGCATTGGGTTCATTGTTTAATGAAGGAAAACCGCCAAAATTCGCGTATGGACGAAATTCGAGTGTGTGGCCATATGCTCTTGTACAGATAAGAAAAGGGGGGGGGGGCGGGGTGGACATGTTTGCGCGAACTGTATGTCAAATCTGTTGTAAAACGATAATGAATGTATTTCTTTTTTTATGGCAACGAGAAAGATCTTTAATTTTTTTTTTTGAAGAATTAATATTGCGTTTTCTTCTTTGTGAGTTTACAAACGCTGATATTACATTATAACCGGAAATTAACATGGACCGGCTACCACGGCGCCACCTGCACACGTGCGATAACTTACTACTTTTCGTAATTGGTTCAACTTTTTAAATTCAATCCTAACACCCACCCACCCACCCGAAGATGTATTCTTTATGTCATGTATTTTGTATTTGTTTATTATGTGAAGTTGGTAGTTTATTGGCGCTTTTAACCCTCATCTTTGACGGTTTTTTCTGATATTTGCATAAGATGTAGTTAATTTGCATAACATGGTTTTTGTAAAAGGTTTAATTTCTTTATTGTCTTAAAAATATGTTTTACATGTATGTCACTTAGTTCATGTATTTTGGATTTGTTTATTATGTGTAGTTTGTAGTTTACTTCTGTCATTTAAATAATAAATGACCATTTTCAATTCAAATATGCTTGATTTTAATTGACCGTCAAACAGAGCACAACACAAACTTGGGTAGGGATGGGGCCATAAAATCTGTATCGCCGTAATGTCAAATTATAACATCTTGATTATCGTTTATCAAGACATAAATCTAATTGCCGTAATGTCAAAACAAAATCTAAGTCGCGGTAATAATAAAATATTAAGCCTATATCTCCGTAATGTCAAAACATAAAATCTATATCGCCGTAATCTGAAAACATAACATGTGTATCGCCGTAAAGTCAAATCATAAAATCTGGATTACCGTTTTATCAAAACATAAAATCTGGATTGCCGTAATGTCAAAAGATAAAATCCGTATCGCCGCAATGTCAAAACATACAATCTGGATTGCCGTTATCTCAAAACATAAAATCTGTATTTCCGAAATGTCAAAACATGAAATCTTGATCTTAAAAAATAAAATCTTTACCGCCGTAATGTTAAAACATAAAACCAGGATTGCCGTAATGCCAAAGCCTAAAATAGGAATCCAGTAATATCAAAACATAAAATCTGTATCGCCTTAATGCTAAAACATAAAAAATGGATTGCTGTAATGTCAAAAAAAAATCTGGATTGCCGGAATCTCAAAACATAAAATATGTTTCGCCGAAATGTCGAAACATGACATCTGGATCACAATAATATCAAAACATAAAATCTGGCTTGTCGTAATGTCAAAACATAAAATCTGGACTGCCGTCATGTCTAAACATAAAATATTGGTCGCCTTTGTGTCAAAACATGAAATATTGATCGCCGTAATATCAAAACATAAATTCTGTATCGCCTTAATGTTCAAACATACAATCTGGATTGCCGTAATGTAAAAACATAAAATATGTATTACCGTTATGTCAAAACATAAAATCATAAATTCTGGATCGTCGTAATGTCATAACATAAATTCTGGATAGTCTTAATGTCAAAACATGAAACCTGGATTGCCGTGATTAAAAATAATAAAATCTGTATCGCTTTTGTATCAAAACATAACATCTGTATCGCCGTAATATCAAAACATAAAATCTGTATCGCGATTATATCAACACATAAAATCTGCATGATCTTTATATCAAAACATAAAATCTAGATCGCTGTAAGGTCGAACTTTAAATCTTGGTCGCCGTAATGTCATAAAATTAAGCACACCGTAATGTTAAAACATGATTAATAATAAAATACAGGTCTTACCATTCAGTTGTAAACAACCAACAGAAAACCATCTGGATCGTGGTTATATTAAAAATAAAATCTGTATCTCCATAATGTTAAAACATAAAATCTGGATTGCCGTAATGCCAAAAAGAAGTCCGGAGTGCCGTAATGTCAAACATAAAATCTGGATCGCCGTAATGTCAAAACATAAAATCTAGATCGCCGTAATCTCAAGGCATACAATCTGTATCGCCGTAATCTCAAGGCATAAAATCTGGATTGCGTAATGCCAAAACAAAAAAGTCCGGAGTGCCGTAATGTCAAGCATAAAATCTGGATCGCCGTAATGTAAAAACAAAATCTAGATCGCCGTTATCTTAAAACATATATCGCCGTAATGCCTAGACATAAAATCTAGCTCGCCGTGATATCAAAAACATAACATCTGAATTGCCGTAATATCAAAGCATTAAATCTGTATCGCTGTAATGTTAAATCATAAAATCTGGATTACCGTTTTATCAAAACATAAAATTCGGATTGTCATAATGTCAAAACAAAATCTAAATCGCGGTTATAATAAAAAAATGTCTTTGTAATCTCAAAACATAAAATTTTGAATCGCCGTAATGTCAAACCATAAAATCTGGATTACCGTTTTATCAAAACATAAAATCTGGATTGCCGTAATGTAAAAACATAAAATCTGGATTGCCGCAATGTCAAACCTTAAAATCTAGATCGCAGTAATGTTAAAACATGTTTAATAATAAAATACAAGTCTTACCATTCAGTTGTAGACAACCGACAGAAAACCAGAAAAGAAATGTATGATGCATTGTTGTCTTCAGCTAACAATTGACTGACATGGTATACTTATAATACCCTTGTATAATACTCATGTGACTAATTTAGAAACCTTCCGTTACAATGACTGTAGTCACATGTACTATGTCGTTAAGAATGCATCGGACGAAACATTTACTAGTGCCAAATTGAGCAAAAAGCACCCTACATGTCTATATGTATATATTTGTTTATCAGTTTCGTATGAAGCGTCAATCAATGAAAACATAAAATTGATCGGCAGTGATTGTCTTAATGATTGAAATAAAGTGTAACCACTTAACAACTATCTTCAGATTACTAGTGTGTATCCGAATATTTCATTAAGACGGCTGTATGATTTTGAATTAGCCTCTATTTTTAAACTGCATAGTCAACCAATATAAAGACTAATATGCTCTTCATTTCGTTGTGATAGACTTAATAATTGTTAAAATTATAATTTCTTAACCCTTTTAGATATGTCCGTTATAAGCGTCATATTTTTGCAACAAGTAGATTGTCGGTGTAATTATAATTAAATATTAATTCCAGATATATATATAATCTGCTGAGGATAAGCACAAAATCTAATTCTAACAGACGTATTTATCAATATATGATATTAAGTATTTTTGATGTTTCAGAAATCCGCTGGAAAGATATATTATACATGTTTCTGTTATAAATTAATAAATATATTAATAAATACGACCAAATTTGGCCTACTCAATGCCAAATATCAATCTGTTAATATATATATGTTTATTGTTTGTTTGTTGGGAAACTTGGCATTTGTCAGCAATTTTAAGATGAACAATGGCGTCCTGTGTTTGATGAGGGAGGAAGCCGAAGAGAATTCTTGACCTATATTTGTTAATTAATACGAAAGTAACCACTTGTTAGATCACGAGATTATATAATACTTCACGGTATCCGATTTCAGCACAAAACCAATGAAGTACTTTCATCTGACTAAGCCTGATAAGAAGTATGATGTTAAAGCAAATAAAATTAACATAATCATATTATGCTCGTCATTTTATTGAATATACGTACCTTTCAAGCAAAAACATACTATAGTATTGAGAATTCATAACAAAACTGCATTGTTCCAGTTTGAAATTTACAGCGTATATGACGTCGGAATTCTTATTGTGACGTCATACGGGCTCTATGATTATTAGAACCCAATCGGACCATCTCGGTTATTTCCACCTATGGTCGGAAAGTAATCTCGGAGGTAAGTGTATGGATATGAACCAAAAATCGGTCCAAATGTGATATCATACGGTTAGCCTGTTTACACAAAAACATTATTTTAGTGCGATGAAATAGATTATCCTTTAATTATTCAACGATACAGATCTTTATCGAAGCAGAACTAAAAATTGGATAGAAGATTGTATTTTTTTTAAACTTAAATTCGCTAACACTGCCAAAAAATTCCTTCTCCGACAACGTTTAAATGGATAAGTATTTGTTTACAATCTGACGTCATCAGTAATAATCAACTTAACGTCAATGACAAGCCAATCAAATGAATGAACTGAAACGTCACAAACGAACTAATGACGTCACAAATTCTTTGAAATCACTGAAAATAGTTCAAAATGGAGATCACTTACCTCCGAGGTCACTTTCCCGACCCTTGACGGAAATGGCCGAGAGATGTTCCGATTGTTAGAAGGGTCGGGAAAGTGACCTCGGAGGTAAGTGATTTTCCACTTTCGAACTTGAATGAAACAGTGACAAAGCTGATTGTTAAACAATGACATGGTACGAATACGTTGATCTATTTATACTATATGAATATGAACTTGAAAAAATATGTAGTTTAAGTATATCACTAAGTCGATCTTGAAAAATATGTTAGTTTAAAACACTGAATAAAGTTTAGACAAAAATATTGTATTTTGGTGTAAAATATGTGTTAAATTAAAAGTTATCTTTATGAATTAAATCCTATTGTGTACTCTTAAATTTTTTGTTAAAGGACTTTTTTTTAACTTACCAGCGAATGACCGCTATAGTCATTATAGCTACAAAGACCAGTCCAAATATACATCTAGCTATTAATAACAGCAATTGTAACTAAAACGGACAAAATAGATTGATTGCTTATTACACTGAAGGTTTTAATATGACAGTCAGGTGTGACCTTAAAAGAATAATTTATTTTGTATAATTTTCAATTTTGTTGATTACTTTGGTATTTCTCAATCACCCACCCTCCCAAGTATGAGCGGACTAGGACTGCCTGACTTAAGAGATAATCATTCCAGCCAATCCCCTATGTTATGTAATGGCTTATAATTAGGTATTGCTTGTACTATATGATGTATTATACAGAGTACAGGAAATATTTGCAAGTAATCAGGAACACCATTTTCGCTGGTCAAATGATTACGATACAACCCTTTCATCGATAAGAGGATCGGATCCTCACCCTTGGCTAACAAAGATGGCAGAACACTCGATACATATTCGGGGTAAAGATGTGTTTCCTTTTTCATTTCATTTGGAAGTCTCTGTAATAAAGATCTAATTGATTAAAATAAATACGAGTGCATGTGCTGACATATAATATAAAGTTTAAAATAGTAATTTCTAATATTAAAACATCGTTACAGTAATAATTTAGATAAAGACCCCTTTGTAGATTTCGAAAATGAGCAGGCTCGTTGTAGCAGCTACAACCGGCCAAATCCTCCGCCGTACATGTACCCAATACTACATACATTTTCAATGGCAGTCAAAATTTTGACCCCCAAGTCCCATCCAACACCTTTTTTAATTGATTCATTGTTTTTTAACTTGCTCTTAATTAGAAATTAATTATAAAATAGCTTCTTCTTCTTTTTTGTTTCAGCACTCCATCAATTCTGATGCTTAAGTGCCGGGCAATGATGTTAAATTGCCAGGCAAAAATGTTACTTGCCAACGCATGCATGGGTACTATATACAAATAAGTGAAATCAAATAATAAGCGAACTTCAAATTAATAATCAAATGAGCTATAATAATCAATTTTTTTATATTACTTTTTTTGTTTTCTTTTATACTATACATATATTGGGACAAAACTATTTACAAAGCTGTCGATTTAGATGTGAAGGTATTGTTGAAGAACAGGTATAGTAACCTGTTCTTTGAAGCTGTCCAAAGTTGTGCACTGCACTGCTATGGCTGGCAGGAGATTCCATTGTATAATTTTTCTGAGATAAAAGGAGTATTTATAAGAATCTCTGTTGGTATGTACGTGTCTGAATGAGAAGTTGTGTAGCCTGTCTGGTACGTGGTCTGAAGGTACAAGTAAGTTCGTAGGGTAAATTGCAACGAGGTGGTGAATGACTTTATAGAATAAGATGATACGTGTTCTTGTACGTCTCTGCTGAAGTGTGGGCCAGTTTAGATCTGATATCATGTCAGTTACTGAGTTCGCTTTATGGAAACGATTGGAAAAACTTGCGGTATCTTGCGGCTTTGCGCTGGACCATTTCAAGTTGGTATTCTTTGGAGTTTGTGTGAGGGTCCCAAACGCAGCAACTGTATTCCAATTCTGGACGTACTAGTGCTTTGTATGCTTTATCTTTGATGTTTTGTGATTTTACTTTTAAATTTCGTTTTAGAAAATTTAGTTGTTTTGTTGCCGTTGCCGAGATGTTGTCAACATGTTTGTTCCATTTTAGATCGTTCTGTATTGTTATACCAAGGTATTTTGTAGATGTTTCTATTTTAAGTTTGTTCTGGTGTAGGGTGTAAACATAGAAAACTGGGTTTCTTTTGTTGTTACCTGAAGGACTGAGCACTTGTCAGGATGGAACGACATGAGCCAGTCCTTCTTCCATTTTGCTGCTGCTGTTAAGTCTTGTTGTAATTTTTCTGCATCATATGTGTTTTTAATTGTTTTATAAATAATGCTGCCGTCAGCAAAGAGACTCAAGGTGCTGAGTTTGATGTAGTCATTGAAGTCGTTTATATATACAAGGAACAATATTAGGCCCAATACTGTTCATTGGGGTACACCAGATGTGACATGTATTTTTTCTGAGCATTCACCATCGACTAAGACTGTTTGTGTGCGCTGGTTGAGGAAGTCTTCTATCCATATAAGAGTGTTTTTATCAATTCCATAGTATTGTAGTTTGTATAGAAGTCTGTTGTGAGGGACTTTGTCAAAGGACTTGGCAAAGTCCATCACAATGACATCAGTTTGGATGTAACTGTTGTTATTTTGTGCTAGTTCTTGGATGAATGATATAAGTTGTGTCTCGCAAGATCTTGAGGTGCGGAAGCCGTGTTGGAGGTGGTATAAAATTTTGTTTTGTTCAAGGTGGTCCATTATATTGCTGGCTATTACATGTTCCATGTTTTACAGAGGATGCATGTGAGTGAGATAGTTTATGGCATTATGTTTTTTTAAATACTGGACAGACATTGGCATGATTCCAGTCTTGTGACATTTTTCCTCAATCTATGGTTTTTTTTTAAAAGATGAGTGTGATGATAGTAGCAACTTCAGTACTTAGTTTTTGCAGTACTTTCCCACAGAAAATGTCTGGGCCAGTTGCCTTGTGTGGGTTTATTTGTTTAAGTCATTTGAGTACCCCTAGTTCTGTGATGGCAATGCTTTTCATTTGTGGATAGTTAGATCTACCCGTTGCAATACTTGTATCCTGGGACACCATATTTTCCGAGGCTGAGCTAACTCCAAGTTATCTTACTGCTATAATAGGACGTTAAAAGACTTGTAATAAATAATACAAAAAAGGAAACTAACAGATATATTTAGTACTTTTACAGTGGCCTAAAGTGACGAAATACGGTGACGTTATATGGGACAATAACATACAGATCTTAGTGGATAAACTCGAGCGTGTTCAGATTGAAGCAATGCGTATAGCAAAGGGAGGGACAAAGTTACCATCGCTTTAAACAACTTTACAACGAAACGGGTTGGGATAGGCTCGCTGAGCGAAGAAGACGGCACAAGCTTAGCTTATAATTATGTATAAGATGATTAGCCGGGAGACGCCTCAGTATCTGTGCAATCTGTTGTCGGATACACTGTCTGACTCCCATCACCATTTTACACGCCAATCACACAATATGCCAACGTCCGAGCGTGGACATCGTTGCATTCAAACTTTTTGCTTCCGTCTACCAATAAACTATGTAATAGCCTTGTAGCAACCGTTAATGTAATAACAACTGATAATGTAATAAACTTTGAAAATATATTATAACGTATTGTAATAAACTCAGTAGGTTATTTAAACATAACTGATCGTAAAAAACACCTTAGGTTTATCGTAGGCTACGCCAAAAATATTTTATTTGATTCTTGAAGTTATTACATAAACGGTTGAGACAGTAACCGTTAATGTAATACAACACCCAAATGCATCAAAACTCCATTTTACTAGGAAAGATTGTAATATAAACGTTTATGCTATTGAATACAAGATACTGTAGGTCTGAATTTAACATAAAAACATTTCCATCTTTGAAATTTCTAGTTTATTACATTAATGGTTGAGACTGTAACCGTTAATGTAATACTATAATCAAACAAATTTTTGACAAGAGGAGATGGGGAAGGAGGTGAAACAAGATAGAGCCAAGGAGAATATAGGGGTAGACCAGCTTCATAAAACATTGCATGAATTTCTAGTCACATGGTTTATTTAGTCCACAAGACAAATGGATCAAGAGATATTTTTGTAATGTGACTTAAGATGAAAATGGTCAAAGTGGAGAAAACAATAAGAATATAAGTAATACATCAAAGCAAAGATACTAAGGTTGTAAAATTAATGCCAGATTCACATCTCGTTTAATAAGGTCTCATCGGTGGCGCTCAAACCAAAAGTAATTGGAGTTAAAGAGCTAAAATTCCTAACAGCTATTCCTAGTTGGCTAAGCATTCATCATCTGGAAAATACAAAAACCTTAGCATTCAGCAATGCGAGGCAGTGAATGTAAAGAATGGCTATATCAATGAATGGATCAATGATGTTGCAAGTCAGCTCTAAAGTAACATGTTCATGCATTGGATTTGTGTACCAATAACAAGAAAGCTTACTATATGTCTGAAAACAAAGTAGTTAGACGCGATCGACATTAAAGACACGTTAAAGAAGATGGACATTTGCATCGAATGTGTGAAGGGATCGTGGAATTCGCAGATTAAACAGGGAGAAAAGTGGATGATTTACTAGAGTGGTAGGCATGATGAATAACAATAAAATGTACGATCCAATTGCTGGAAACTGGAAACCCTACCATTAGCATCCAAAAAGTAACATCTTGAAGTCCTAGGATGGGTGATATTGCATTTGGGCAATGCCGACAAAATTACACACGAAGAGGTAGACAAGAAAAAGTGCTGAGCAGGAGATTCGGTAGCTGTTATGGACAAAATTTATCGTCGAAAGAATCAAATTTCCTTTAAATCAACTGAATCTTCAGAAGTTTGTGAAGATCAATTAGAAGAATAAATAAAACAACAAAAATGGGTAATACAACAGGATCAAAACTATCTAGAGTACCATTAGTCTCAATAATTCTCTATTGTGAATTTATATTTAATGTGTTTATCGATTTTTTTGTTTTTGCTGAAATAGGTATTTCAGTACCAGCAAAGTCCATAGTACTAGCTAATTCTGAGTTTGTTAGTTGGTTGTTGATATTAAATGAACATGGTCTAGAAATACTATTAAAAATATTGAAATGGTCATTCAAATGATCTAGAACTAAATCTAGACTCTCATGGTTGCATTTTTCACTGATTGGAAATATTGAGTTTTGTTATTGATTAGCGTTTTAATTAATATGTCTATATCGTAACATTCCGTTCTTGCAACTATTTCTGGTTGTTTACTTGTTCTCGTTCTGAATATAGCTGAAGTACTGCTCGCTGGACGTAAAACAACATCTAAGCAATCAATCAAACAGTATTTCAGCTTAATTTATGATTGTTTGATTAAATGTTATTTTAACGTCCAGCGAGCAAATAGTTCAGCTATATTTAGGACTAGAACAAGTCTACAAACAACAATTCAACGATGATAAGGGATGGACCAACGGGAACTAAATTTTTTTTTTACATCCACTGGAGAAATATGAAGCATTTGGGAAAAACGGAGAATTATCCTTTAACAATGAACCTTCTCTTTTTTCGAAATCTACAAAAGGGGTCTTTATCGTTCAAGGAGCGCGGTACTATCTTAACGCGCTACCATTTATGGTCCGCGGCCAGGCTTTCCGTCTGATAACCTGACAACCCTTTAACGATAGGACGCACTGTGCAGCTCTATGTGTCAAGTACTTAGAACCCTCACAGTATGGTCCCAGCAGCTTTAATCAGTCTTAGACCAGTTAAGAAAAAATAAATCAATAAATTAATTATGTCTCCCCCACTTTGGTGCAGAGATGTATTGTTTTTGTCTTGTCCGTCCCTCCCACATTTTGTCTGTGCAACTCCTCTGAAACTACTGAAATGATTTTATGAAACTTTATATGGATTGATGGCACCATATACAGTTGTGCATATTGCACCGATTTTTTTATCAGGTATATTTTGTGGGATTTACACCCCTTTGAACGCAGAAATTTCATAATTATGCCACCAAATCAGCTTGTGAACGCAACTCATCTGAAGCTGCTTACGAAATTGTATGAAACTTGGTATGGATTGAGGGCACAATATCAACTTCCATTGATTACATACATTTTCCCTACATGGACGATTTGGGGTACGGGCCATGTTTGCGGGCAAAAACAAACTTTAATTTCCGAGATAGAATGAACTAATGCGGTGGATTGGAAATCTAACTTCCACTAGTACAGTATAAAGAGTAGGATAGGAAAGTAAATTTGTACCTTATGTAATGACTACTGTACAGCTACTGATTTTCGAAAAAAATTTAAACAGAGGTATTTAAAACACAAGGAACGCGGTAGTCTCCAAACAGTAACGAGGATGCCTGTGCTATTTATCATGTAATCTACCTATACATGCTACAGTAACGAGGGTGCCGTTGGTATATATCATGTATTCTACCTATACAGGCTACAGTAACGAGGGTGCCTGTGGCCTATATCATGTATTCTACCTATAAAGGCTACAGTAACGAGGGTGCCTGTGGCCTATAACATGTAATCTATATATAAAGGCAACAGTAACGAGGATGCCGGTGGTCTATATAATGTAATCTACCTATACAGGCTACAGTAACGAGGGTGCCTGTGGTATATATCATGTAATGTACATACCGGTATGTCAGCCACTCAGGTCTGATGTTAAACTTTAAGTATTATTACCACGCAACCTCTATATAAAAGTGCTTCCCTTTTTCGCTACCTGGGGTCAGGCTGGGCAGTCAGTACCGGTGGATTTTGTGCTGGCAATTGACCCAGTATTAATAATGAAAACTGAAATTTAACCTGAAACAATTTATTGTTTGTTAACTTGTTAACTCGCTGGCAACCAATCAATCAACTATTATTACAGCTAACAATCAGTAATAGCAGTTTCCGTACGGTTAGATTGTAAACCTCGCGTGGATGATTGCAATACACTTGCTTACCCGCGCTTCGTGTTAACAGTATTGAACTATTCACATATTCTTGTAGACGGTTTGAAGCAGTTTTTCCATCTTTGATTTCAGAATTTGTCATAACTATTTTTATTTTAAATCAGTCTTATTATGGCATTTTGAAATGAAGGTTGTAACAAAATACCGAACACCAAGGAAACATTCAAAAAAGACAATCCACAAATCAAAGTCCAAGAAACCGGCAAACTTTAGAATCAACAACCAAAAATATAGCTACTACAGTAATGGTCCTGACTTGGTACAGGCATTTCAACAGAAATGGTGGGTAAAACCAGGTTTTATGGCATGCCAAACCTCTCGCTTCCATTACTGTAGTATGTGAGCTGGTCTGCCGACGAAAACGGTCTGGCACCACACCACAAACAAATACATATATTTATAGCCCATCTGACATCTGATCGTAATGGTTACGACAGCTGTTGCCAAGTAGTATGCTTCCGTAGTCATTGTCTGTAAACATATCTTGTAGTCCTGTACAAAGCCAAAGATTTTCTTACTCAGAGGGAATGCACGTGTCTGTAGGGCAATGTTTTAAGAATGTTTTGTGGCCATCATAATAAAGTTTAACATCTAAGACAAAAATATAGTAAATCAGAAGGTATCGATACTTATAAAAAATACATTTTCAACTACTAAGGCTAACAGGAAACGCACTATAACACAAGCAACAAATATGCAGACCACAGGGTGATATCAGATGTTCCGGAACAATGCACACGTCCTGTAGTGTTACTCTTAGTCAAAATAGTTTGAAAATTAAAATGCTGATTTTGCAGACGTCATGGTTATTTTTTCATTATCAATTAAAGTTTTCAAAACATGTTAAACACATTCGTATGACAACACAACCAATTGGAAAAGGTAGCCATTACTGAAAAAAGTCTAAATTGGCAAAGTCTTTTATTTTTCAGCAAAACACAAAAAAGTCGAATTGTAGTATAAATAGAAAGAACATATTGTAGGATTAAAGAATCGATAAACCGATATAGTTGTCGATATTTACGAATATACAAATTAGGTATATATTGATATACAAAAAAGTTAAAACTCTTCTACTTTATTATCACTTTGCCAATTTGAAATATCTGCATTGGAAGCTCCCTTTCCAAAATTATATCTTAATAATCCCACCAAACAGCATGGTCTTTTTTAATAAAAAAACCCCCAATATTTCATTTGTATAATAGAGTTTTATTTATCAGAACCCATATGTCGCACAAAAGAATACTCTGGCTTTATTAACAATAAATTTAATACATTTTTGTATTTGTTTTGTCACATGTAATCTAAGATAAAGATGAAAGTCTAATTTGTGCCTCTTTTTCTTATTTGTGCTTGTCATTATTTGCTAACACCGGGATCAAACTGGGAGGGTTCTCAGTGTTTACCCCCAGAATCAGTGAGTCCTCTAGTAGCTGATAATCGAGGCCCTCTGGGTTCTCAGGTTATAACACGGAAAGCCTGACCGTGCAAAATACAGTGGGTTGCATCATAATTAAGGTCTTTCCCATTTCCAATGTGAATACTTGTTTGTCTTCAGATTACTATTATCCTTCTTTTCCGCCAATTTTTATGTTGAATCCAGACCTACCGTATCTTGTACTCAATAGTATAAAAGTTTATATTACAATCTTTCCTAGTAAAATGGAGTTTTGATGGATTTGGGTGTTGTATTATGTAGTATCATTCTAAAATTGTAATACCTAATTTAGTATTTCATACATTCATCGTGATTTCTGTTCCCCGTGTTGTGATTCCCCTTTTTGTGAATAAACGTGTTTGGACTGTACTGACTCCTGCTTGTTCTCACATGGTGTCAGGTGGGTTTTGACGTATCCATGCCAGTATTTAGTGACAATTCTATTTAAACCTGTCTGCAAATCCTCAGGAACTGTATATTGACAATCTAATCGCGTCATATCAGATAAACAACAGGTGAATCATAGAATCTGAGAATGGCAACCGGATTTCAGTTTGACCATCCTACCTTAAATTGGAACGCCTCAGATGTATTTCAGGAATTTCAAAGGTTTAAACAACATGTTCAGTTCACATTTAAAGGCCCACTCGTTAAATCAGAGAAAAAAGACCGTGCAGGTTGGCTAGGTATATGGATAGGACAGCAGGGCAGAGAAATTTACAACACATTTCAGTGGGACGAAGGCGACGAAGATGATCCAAACAAAATATTGGGCAAACTTGAAGCGTACATCCGTCCAAGAACCAACAAACGTGTCGCAAGATTCAAGGCAAGCCAACGCAAACAGGCCGAAGGTGAGAGTTTTGACAATTTTGTTAAGGATTTAAGAATCTTGCTTATGGATTGTGACTATCAGAATAATGCAGATGATATACTGACAGATCTCGTCATAAGTGGTGTCAGACATCCCAAAGTACAAGAAAGAATGCTAGACCAAGGGTCAGATTTAAAATTGGACAATTCTACGCATCAGTGATCACGACAAAAAGAGACGCGACAAGATATCGAAACACCAAAAACCGAAACAAAAGACTCCAAAGCGATACGACAAAGATAAAAGGCACTCTCAATCTTCTGATTCAAAGTGTAATAACTGTGGGCTAACACATCAGATAGACAAATGCCCAGCTAAAGGGACTAAGTGTAAATATTACAAGAAACCAGACCACTGGATTGAAAAGAAATCGAAAAGTCAACATGATTCGCGAGTCTGATAACAGCGAAAACAGCGAAGATGAGGTTCTATACATCTCAACTGTTAAAACTGACGACACGGAACTCGACGATGATAAGTGGATCGTGAAACTGGAAATTGACAATAAACTGATTCCGTTCAGAATCGACACGGGTGCCAAATGTAGCATTATATCAAAGAATTGGCTAAATCGACTTGGACTCAGCAAGAAAAAGTATGAGATCACAGATCCGAAGAAAATTTTGAAATCGTATTCGGGACACAAAATTCCTCAAGTTGGAAGAATCAGAATGCCAATAAGTAACCAAGGTGTAACACTAGACGAAACATTTCAAATTGTCGATCTTGACTAGGACAATATCATAAGCGGCGACGCTTACGAAGTGCTAAAGCTAGTCCAACGAATTTATTCCGTAGACTCCACGTCTATTGTGACCAAGACCGTTCCAAGTACCGATGAACACGAACTATCGCACGATTTTCCGGAACTTATTCAGACATCAGGAACTTTACCCGGTGAGTACCGTCTCACTATTTACGAAAACGCGAAAGGAGTAGTGCATCCGCCTAGACGACTACTCGCAGCGATCAAAGATCGAGCTATTGAGGAACTCCGTAACATGGAAGAAAATGGCTACATTGCCAAAGTTGAACAACCGACAGAATGGGTCAGCTCCATGGTCGTCAATGTTAGGAAGGACAAGGTCAGAATTTGCATCGATCCGAAAGACCTAAATGAAGCGATAAAGCGAGAAAACTATCCGTTGAAAACTATTGATGACGTCATTCCGCTACTGCCAAGCGCAAAAGTGTTTTCCGTTCTCGACGCTAAATCAGGTTTCTTACAAATCAAGCTAGATGAACCATCATCATTGCTTACTACATTCAACACGCCGATAGGACGATACCGTTGGTTGCGCCTACCGTTTAGAATTAAGTCTGCTCCGGAAATTTACCAGCGAATCATGGATCAAATGCTTGAGGGCATTCCGGGAGCGATTGCGATCATCGACGATATTCTCATCGCTGGAAAAGATATTGATGGGCATTACAAAATCCTCAAACAGGTTGTAGAACGCGCAACAAGTCATAACTTGAGATTAAACTTCGACAAGTGCTTCATTCGGAAATCTGAAGTTGCTTATATGGGACATGTCATTTCGGGAAATGGACTCCTTCCAGATCCTGCGAAGATACGAGCCATTGTAGACATGCCCGTTCCTCTGAACAAGGAAGATGTTCGACGCTTCTTAGGATTAGTTCAGTATTTGTCGAAATTCATTCCCAACTTGGGCCAAGTGGACGCACCACTTCGTATTCTTTTGAAATCGGATGTGATATTCACATGGGAAAGCGATCAGAAAAGAAGCTTCGACAAATTAAAAACGTTATGTTGCACCTCGCCAGTGCTCGCATACTTTGATGTTAAGAAACCGGTTGAAATCGAATGCGATGCAAGTAAAGATGGGTTAGGTGCTGTTCTCACTCAGGAAGGACGCGTAATCGCATATGCATCCCGTTCGTTATCGGAATCCGAAAAGCGATACGCACAAATCGAAAAGGAAATGCTTTCAATAGTGTTTAGTGCTAAGAAGTTTCATTGCTACATCTTTGGAAAGCCAACTACAGTGTACAACGATCATAAACCTCTTGAGCAGATTTTCCGTAAGCCGCTTCTGTCCGCACCACTCCGAATACAGAAAAAGATGTTAAAGTTACAATGGTACGACATAAGCGTTAAGTATCGTAAAGGGAAAGATATGGTAATCTCAGACGCACTGTCACGTGCTTTCCTACCGACAAAACCGGAAAAAGATGGTGATTCCGTTCAGGACATGATTTGTATGATTTCGATAAGTACGGAGAAATACTCGGAAATACAGAACGCTACGAAAACCGAATTACATACTCTTCACGATACCATACAGCGAGGATGGCCAGATCTCAAATCTGAGACTCCGTTCGAGGTCCGTGAATACTGGGATTCTAGAGACCAATTATCTGTTCTAGATGGAATTATCTATAAAGGACTCAAACTAGTTATACCGCCCAGTTTGTGTAATGATATGTTGAAGCTCATACACATGTCTCACCTCGGAATGACTAAGTGCAAGAAACGTGCCCGAGAAGTTATGTATTGGTCGTGCATGAATTCCGAAATCGAGAAACTGATACAAGATTGTGCTACATGTGATTCGTTTCAAACCCAACAACCAGCTGAACCCCTCAAACCAATTCCGACACCGGACTTGCCATTTACTCTTGTTGGTTGCGACTTATTCGATTTTGAAGGCAAGACTTACATTCTTGCTGTGGATTATTATTCCAAGTACATTGACGTACTGCCGTTGAAATCGACAAACACTACATCCATAGTTCAGGCTCTTAAATCGATTTTCACTACTCATGGAATTCCTACCACTTTAAGATCCGATAATGGACCGCAGTTTAGTTCCGCTGAGTTTAAGTGCTTCTGTAAGGAACTCGGAATGGACCATCAAACTTCTAGTCCGCACTTTCAAAGCTGTAATGGTGAGGCAGAAAGGGCTATTCAGACTGTCAAAAACCTCTGGAAGAAATCCGAGGACAAACAGCTATGTTTACTGGACTACCGTACTACCCAACTAGAGGGTATTGATCTTTCTCCATCCCAAATGCTTATGGGACGGCGACCACGAAATTACTTACCGTCATCGAAGGAGGTACTTAAACCGGTTCTGCACAACACAACAGCCGTGAAAAGACACTTTGACAATGAGAAACAAAAACAAAAGTTCTATTACGATAAAAGGAGAGGTGTTAAAGAACTACCAACGCTCAAAGAAGGAGAAACCATCCGAATGTCCCCGCTACAAGGAAGTAAAGTATGGAAACAAGGAACTGTAGTAAGTCATCATGAGAAACCGAGATCGTACATAGTAAAATCAGAGGATAGACTATACCGTCGCAATAGAAAACACCTAAGAGTTTCTACCGATGAAGCCAACAAGAATGACAATGATCACAATAATGACTTTCCAACCGAACCGCCGGAGACACAAAATGAACAGACACCGTTCACATCCAATTCTCAACCGTGTGTCAGTGAACCCATCCGTACCAGATCCGGGAGGCAGATCAAGAAGCCAGTGAAACTTGACTTATAATCGTTAACTTTTGTGAACTTTCTGTTTTCTTTAAAGCGTTAAGGAGCTTAATTTTATTTTGAAAGTATAGACTTAAAATTCTGTGCAAATTCAATTCTCAAAGTTTAACTTAATCGCAACTGTGCATTTGCTTTTAATAATTCATATAGCAATTTAAAATATGCTTTTTATTTCTTTCGGAAAGAAAGGGAGATGTAGTATCATTCTAAAATTGTAATACCTAATTTAGTATTTCATACATTCATCGTGTTTCCGTTCCCCTTGTTGTGATTCCCCTTTTTGTGAATAAACGTGTTTGCACTGTACTGACTCCTGCTTGTTCTCACATATTACATTAACGGTTACAATCTAAACCGTTAATATAATAAACTAAAAATTTCAAAAATGGAAAACTATTTATGTTGAATCCAGACCTATAGTAACTTGTATTCAATAGCATAAACGTTTATATTACAATCTTTCCTAGTAAAATGGAAATTGATGCATTTGGGTGTTGTATTACATTAACGGTTACAGTCTAAACCGTTAATGTAATAAATTCAAGAATCAAATAAAAAAAAATGTTTGCGTAGACTAAGATAAACCTAAGGTGTATTTTACGATCAGTTATGTTTAAATGACCTACTGAGTTTATTACAATACGTTATAATATATTTTGAAAGTTTATTACATTATCGGTTGTTATTACACAAAAGGTTGCTAGCCTCCCAATAAAAGTTCGGAACTCTAAATCGCTAAGCGTCCAGCACACTATAACGTTGGCAGTAGAATAGGGTAGGTTTTACATACCAGGTTGCGCATGAACAATAGCTCATTGAATGAGCACCTTTTCGTGCGAAACTTGGTTGACAACCCTTACTGTACATGCGGCTTAAGAGAGTCAACCAGCCATTTCTTATTGACTTGGACCTCCTTCTTTACGGATCTGATACTCATCACTACAACAAAATACTGAAATATTTCTTAAGGTGCAAGATGACATTTTGGAAAGCAAGCGATTTTCAGATTCTTAATAATTATATTAATACGATATGTATTTTTTCTTCTTTAATTACAATCTTGATGGTTGTTGTATATATATTGGTTGTAAAGGCGATGATACTAATAATAATTTTTATTATGTCATTGTTATTATTTATTTATTTATTTATTCATACATTCATTCATTCATTTATATTATTACTAAATGTACTTCAGGACTTTGTCTTAAACTGATATATGTCTTTAATTTTGAGGAGACGGATTTATATAAGCTTAGTAGCTTGTTTTCGAATCCTAATATTTATGTTCTTGTAGATAAACTGATATGAATGAAAATAAAATATGTTTGAACTATAAGCGACGAAATGACAAAGTTGGACAAAAATTTTGTATATTTTGGAAAAGGAATCCTGGTTTAATATTTTCTAAAATATGCGATCATCGGTTGATGGGGCTATCCCAGTAACTTTGGCACCACCAAAGAATCGTCTACAGAATACAACAAACTGGCTCGTAATGCGATACCTATAAATTCGGATATTTATTATACAATTTTGCGAGATTTTGTTTAAAAAAATATAATTTTAAAATTGTTGGCAAATGATTGGTCAATACGACATTTGACAGGAGGCTGAATAAGAAATAAACATTATCCCTGTTATTTGAGTCCCATTGTATAGCTAATGACATGCTGTCTATTTTCAGTCAACTGTTTCAATTCCGAATTTATGGTATTCTTATTATAGGATTGAACACCATTTTCAATGGATTTATCGGTAAATTAACTAACAAACATTTAATTTGTTTGTGTGTGAGTTGGTCTTGTTGATATACCGATAAATCCATTTTAAAAAGTGTTTACTCCTTATAATTCTTCAAAAGTACATTAAGAAATTAATTTGTCAAAGGTATTCTCAATTTCATATTTCTTGTGTACTTTTTATTTGGCACCAGTATTGGCCAATCGTACGAATATTTTGTTGTCTTTTACGTACCATTATTCCATAAACCATCTTCTGATTTTAAATTAACACAACTAAGTTTTAACTTCAAGCTATAACTTTTTGTTGTTTATCGAACACAGGAAAAGTTAAATTTTAACAATTTAATGACAATTCATTAAAAAATAATTTATAAATTGATCGCCGTCGATATTGAAAGGCACTATCTTTGTTTACGGTGGTTACGCTAAAAAGTTCGGTCAACGTTATTTATCCCAAAATAAATTTAGTAAACTTCATTAATCAAAAAATTAATTCCGTTAAAATCCTCTACCGGAAGTATTCTTGACCAATTAAATACACGAATTTCTAAATATGCAAATCGTATTAGAATTATCACTTTACATATAGTTGTTGAGCTTATAGTTAATTATCTCAGAGAATGCTGAATAAAAACAAAGATCTAGATTGGCAGTATTTGGCCACAGCTTTATTATACAAGTACAATAATATATATATATAAATAAATAAATAAATAGATAAATAAATAGATAAATAAATAAATATATATATTTGAAATATAAGATAAGATTAAAGTTCAAGTCTATATATTGGTCGCCGCAACTTGATGGCAGACCATAAATGAATTAGCAACTGATATATATGGGGGATGAGCAACCCTGGGAAACAGAGGTTACTCCAGAATTTAGAAATTTGTTAGTTGACAGTTAATAAAAAGGGGGGCCAGTGCAGTGAAAAATCTGCCTTATTGTCCGAAACCACCATTTGCACTCTTCTCACACTCCACGGCGATAACAAGACTGTGCTTTTTCCTTGCAAGGCTCCTCAATCCTCAAGCTCCAAGCTGTCCCAATACCTGAAAATATTCAAGAAAAGGAAGCGAAGTACCAATTTCATTAACAAGATGATTAGCAAAATATATTACAAAATGTATTAACGTTGTGCGTTTATGTAATGGAGGTGGGTGGGAGGGTTTAAAAAATTTAGATTGCCAAACCGACATTTTTCCTGTCACCTCCTTGCAGACGATTTTCAAAAAGACCGAACCTCGATTTGGTTTTTCTATTTTAAGACAGGTTTAACCAATCACCAATCATGTGTTTAAGGAATACTAGAGCGAAAGCAACAACAGCCAACAACTATACTAGTCAGTCTTCCTTCGATAAAGGAATTTAATGCTGAATACATTAAATTCACTTATCTCAGAGAATGCTGAATAAAAACAAAGATCTAGATTGGCAGTATTTGGCCACAGCTTTATTATACAAGTACAATAATATATATATATAAATAAATAAATAAATAGATAAATAAATAGATAAATAAATAAATATATATATTTGAAATATAAGATAAGATTAAAGTTCAAGTCTATATATTGGTCGCCGCAACTTGATGGCAGACCATAAATGAATTAGCAACTGATATATATGGGGGATGAGCAACCCTGGGAAACAGAGGTTACTCCAGAATTTAGATATTTGCTAGTTGACAGTTAATAAAAAGGGGGGCCAGTGCAGTGAAAAATCTGCCAAATTGACTGAAACGACAGATGCTCGTCATGTGTCGTTTCAGGCAACCGCCACAGAATGGGGGGGTTTGAACTGCACAGCTGTGCCAATACTGTTAAATATATATCTATAACTAATATATAACTGATATATAACTAATATATAATATAATGTATTTCTAGTTTATATATGGCATATTTATATATATAAATAACAAATTGAAATTCAAATAGCACTGTTATATTCAATATAATATATTTCTAGTATATATATGGCATATCTACATCAATATAAATGTGAATAGCAAATTGAAATAGCACATGAATGTCTGTGCTTGAATGTATATACAAATTCAGAACTTCTAGTATACTTGTGTTGTTGGTTTGAATGTTGTTGAACGCCACTTACAGCAATTTTTCAACTATATCATGGCGTTCAGTTTTTTATTGGGGGAGAAAGCCGGAGAGCATCCCGACCTACGGTGGGAAAACTTGCTCTAGTATATAAATTTAGCTAAATATTTGCAAAACAGATATACAATTAAGAATTTTTAGTAAGCATATGTCATAGTCAACTAAATAATTGCAGCATGTAGATTTGTCTAAATATTTGTTTATGTAAAAATTTCCAGCGACCAGAGCATAATAACGTACAGAATTGCATTCTAACCAATACATTACCAAGATCATTCCGCCCAATATTTATCATAATAAATTTTTGGAGGGTCTTCCAATTTAATACGAATTTTTAGTATGTATATGTCATAGTAATCTAAATAATTGCAGCATGTAGATTTGTCTAAATATTTGTTTATGTAACATTTTTTGGTCAATAACACGAACACAATTTGTCAAATTATTTAAAAATTTCCAGCGACCAGAGAATAATAACATCCAGAATTGCATTCTAACCAATACATTACCAAGATCTTTCCGCCCAATATTTATCATAATAAATTTTTGGAGGGTCTTCCAATTTAATAAAGGTTCCAATATAACCATTGAGTTAATGCATTCCTTATGATGTATAAGCAAACAAGGCAGAACTTGTGTTTCCTTGCAAGGCTCCTCAATTCACAAGCTCCAAGCTGACCCAATACCTGAAAATATTCGAGAAAAGGAAGCGAAGTACCAATTTCATTAACGATTTAGCAAAATATATTACAAGATGTTTGACCTGCCATACTTGTATAGCATTCGGAATCTGTAGTGTTTTGCTAATATGCATGTATATACTAGAATTAAAAGCAACAAACGTTTATAAAGATATAAAGTGTAAATTATGTGTAAACAGTTAAAATTTAGTTACATGAAGGGATTCTAATATAATTTTTGAAAAAACATTGGATTTCTGCATTCCAAGAGATTTTATATCTTCAGTTGACAATTATTTCCATGGAGGAATGTGTTGCCATACCAATGTGAAATTAGTCTTTGAATTAAACAGGTAGTCCGGTGCCCACTGCGTGTTGGATCAAGTCTGGGCCTCTAAAACGCAGAACTATGGACGCCCAGCTGGCGTGTGCCAAGAAATAAGATGTTAAATTATTTTGATAATAAAAATTGCCGGAGATACATGTAATTCATTTATTTTAACTGGCCATATCATAAATTGTTGCAAAAACAACGGTTACCATAAAAGAAATGTAAAATGAAACTGATGCCGGTAGTTCAATAAATTTTGTAACCAGTCTTAGTTAAGGTGGGTCCGGTATGACTGGTGCCTTTATTAACATAAATGGTTGCAGAAAATTAAGGTGTATTCATTCCTGTGAATACAGAACAATAATATATGTTAAAAGAAAATGTGGACAAAATACAAATACGAATACAAATATTTACTAGCACAAACTCATGGTACAGTACATGTTAAGGCACAACAATTTAAAGGATCAATACAAAGTGTGTTATACAAATGTAATACAATTCTTTACATTAATTGTATTTATTATTATATTATATTATATAGTATACAGATGATATAACCAATTAAAATTACGTTTTATATGATACAACTTCTTCTTAATTCAAAGCATTCTAAAATAATTGTAGCAGTAAGTTTTAGACAAAATTCAGATTTGCTATTCAACAAAAAGCATAATAGGGATTTGTTAAATTGATTGATTGATTGTTTGTTGTTTAACGTCCAGCAAGCAATATTTCAGCCATAATCAGGACGTGGGGATTTGTTAAAAGATTTGGGATTAAACTTTTGATTTTCTTAAGAAATGTACTTCTTATCAGCTTATAATGTTTGCAATGCAACAGAAAGTGTTCTTCATTTTAATTTTTCCTGCATTGCAAACAAGACAGTTTCCATCTTTTCTATTTAGTTTTTGGTATCTTCCCTTTCCTATCATTAGATTATGAGCACTGAAACGCATTTTACAAAGAGCAGCCCTGTCTTTAGCTTTCTTTAAGATATCTAAATAGCGAGGTCTGCATCCCATTTAAAAACAAAAATTTTGAAAAAATTCTAGTTTTGGAGATGTGTCTATAAGTGTATTTTGATTTTGGAGATTTTGATCATTTAATCTAATTTTTATTTGATTTAAGTATTGTTTAAGTGAGCTTAAATCATGAAAAACCTAAATTATTTAATACTGTTTTCAGTTTGATAAACCAATTGGTTGAGTGAACAGAATTTTCAAAATTAGTTTTTACTAAAGAATTTTCAGAGTCTATAATATATTCTAGATATTTGATGCTTGAGTACAGAATTTTACTTTTTAAGGGAAGTCGACATAGTTCAGCTCGACATGCATCATTAGTAGCTTTGCAATGTACACCTAGAATTTCTTTTATAAATTAAGATGTAATTTTTCAAATGGTTCAGTATCTTTAAAGTTGGAGAAAATACCCCATATTTAACTGCAGTATGTGATAATGGGTAAAATTAGTGTATCAAAGAGTTTTTCTAATAATTTGCAAGGGTTATTTAATCCAATTTGAATTAGCTTTTTAATTTTCAAAATATGCTCTTTGGCTTTTTCCATCAATGTGTTAATAGCTAGATTGAAGTTGCCATTACATTTTATTAAAATGCCTAGATAACAGTACTGAGATACTGTTTCTAGATATATAAATTTTTATATTTTAATTGGTTTAAAAAGGTTTTACCATTCGAATTAAATACTACTACTTTGGATTTATCAGTATTTACATGTAAAAGCCATATTGAACAGTATTCCTGCATGGCAACGAGACAGTTTTGCAACCCTTCCTTACTCTGAGATATTAGTACAATATCATCAGCATAAAGAAGAATGCTTACTCTAATACCACCCAAGACCACTGGGTAATATATGTTGTTTTCCAGTTTTTTTGTTATGTCATCTATAAAAAAGTTAAGGAGAAGAGGACTCCAAACATCACCTTGTTTAACACCTCTTTCAGATATAAATGGCTCACTTAGATCATTTGAAAATTTAATTTTACATAGTATCAGTATACATGGAGTATATAATTTTAAATATTTCATTAGGAGTGTTATGTTTTAGCAGTTTATAAATAAAAACCGATTCTCCACACTGTGTCAAAGGCTTTTCTTAGGTCAGTGAAGGCTGCAAACACTTTGATTTTTCATTTTATAGTTATCGGTGATAGTTTTTATAGTAAAAATGTGATCAGAAGTCCTGCACTTCTCTTTAAATCCTATTTGGTTCTTACTTATTAGAAAGTGATTATTCATAAATTCCAAAAGTCGATTGTATATAATCTTATTAAATAATTTTCCTAAGTTTGAGCCGATAGATATTCCCCTATAATTATTAGGGTCAAATCTATTACCTTTTTTATGTAATAAAACTAAATAGTTTTCATTCCAAGATTTAGGGAAGATACCATGTGAAAAAATTTAAAAAGTTTACAGAGTGGTTTAATTAATGCTGTGGTACTATTCTTCAGCATTTCATTAGAGATGAGGTCTGATGATGCACTTTTACCATTTTTAAGTAATTTAATTGCTTTTATCATCTCCTCACAGGTGATTTCATTGTTCGACTCACCTGAGACTGAGAAGTTAATATTTGATTTTAGGGTCTCAAATTCCTGAGTGATATTTTGTTGTTTATTACTATATGCAGTGTCAGCTTTATTTAGTTTTTTGTAAAATGATATGAATTCTTCCTTTGGAATATCAGTGTCTTCAATTTGACCAGCTGATTCCCTTTCAAGTTTATTTATCATGTTCCAAAATACATTTGGATCTTAGCACAGTTGTTACTTAATTCAGAACAAATTTTGTTTTATATGACTTTTCTTCAAATTTGCAAAGATGTCTGTATTTTGATCTAAATGAATAGAATTTTTCCTATATTAATCTTTTCTGGGAAATTTATTTACAAGTTTTTCATAATTTTTTCTGTGTTCCTGAGATCTTTACATGAATCTGAGAACCAGTGTCTAGTTTTATTATATTTTATTATTATTATTATTATTATTATTTTTTTTTATTTTTATTTTATTTATTTATTTTTTTTTTTTTTTTTAATGTTGCTAGGGGGTTTAACAATTTTAGCTGATTTTTTTTTTTTGCATTTTCTTGTAAAATTGTGGTTAAGGAATCAGTAGACAAATTAATGTCATTAAATTTAGTTGTCATAAATGTATCAAGTTTTTGTTTACTTTCAATGCTATTTATATTCTGGGAATACAGTTAGACCGATTCTTTTGTCGATATAAATTTACATGGAAGTGGTTCCAATGAATTTTGAAAGCTGCTCTTTACATGAAAATTTGTTAACAATGAACAACTAACATACAATGGTTTCATAAAGAAGTGAAATCATGTACCGACCGTAATATCAGCAAAAATATATCATTAGAAACAATAATATAATCCACAACACTACATCCATTATATGTAACACAAAAGTGTATTTTCCTAATAAATCTCCAATTGTTCTACCATTTAGTATTTTTAATCCAGATTCTTGACACGTATTCAAGAAGTTTACCACTTTTATCAATTGGTTTACTGTCAAAAAAAGCTGTGACCGTGATAGGAGGGAAGCAGGGCTTTATTCCTATTTTTATTTAAATAGAAATGCTTTACTCGTATTAATATGTCCATAACATAACATTATTATTATTATTGTTTAGGGGAAATATGAAACTAGAATTACAAGATATTGATAAAATGTCGGGAGCTCCATGATGCTTCCCGTGGATGCTTCGCATCCCAGATGTGATAAAATTAAAGAAATTGTTAAACCATCCTGAAACCAAATAACATTTTTCGAGATTTCTGGGTTTGGAAGATAATTAAACAAATTTTTCTTCCAAAGAAGTGTTGTTGAATGGAAGATTAATAAGGATTAAAAAATTTAGATTGCCAAACCGACATTTTTCCTGTCACCTCCTTGCAGACGATTTTCAAAAAGACCGAACCTCGATTTGGTTTTTCTATTTTAAGACAGGTTTAACCAATCACCAATCATGTGTTTAAGGAATACTAGAGCGAAAGCAACAACAGCCAACAACTATACTAGTCAGTCTTCCTTCGATAAAGGAATTTAATGCTGAATACATTAAATTCACTTATTTGTCTGGTTATCTTTACTGTTGTACAGCTGGTGTGTTGTTTGTTCACAACTTGTATTGGTTGTTGAGTGTTTACAAATTGTGTATTAAATGTTTACAGCTGTGTGTGCTGTGTGTTAATAGTTGTGTGTTGTATGTCTACAGATTATAACTTTGTTGAATGTTTAAAGTTCTGTGTTGAATTTTTACAACTTGTTTGTTGAATCTTTACATATGTTTGTTGAATGTTTACAGCTGTTTGCTACCTGTTTACTTACAGACTGTGTATTGTATATGTTCACAAGTGATTTCTGCCGGTTAACACTGTTACAACTGTTAACAGCTGTGTGTGCTTATCTTTTCAGTTGCGTGTTTACACCTTGTGTATGTTATCAACTGTGTGGTGTATGTTTACAGCTGGTGTCACAACCGCGTGTCTTGTAGATGTAAGGCTGTGTATGTCGTACGTTTACAGCTTATGTATTGTTTATGCTGTGTATATTGTAAATTTATATCTACATGTACATGTATGTGTGTTGTTTGTGTGTGCACAGTGTTGTATATTTACAGCTATGTGGGTTGCATGTTTACAGCTTGTACATGTTCTATGTTCACAGCTTGCATATGTGTTGTATGTTTACAATTATGTATGTTTTTGTGATTACAGCTGTGTATGTTATTTGTTAACTATGGTCTCGGTGGACCAATGGTGAGGTAGTTCGTTTATCATTGATCACGTGGTGTGTCAACACTGAGATTGCAGGTTCGAGTCTCATTATGGGCAAGGTGCCTTCAACTCCAATCTTAATTGACAAGCATTGCCAGTTCCCTTCCGAATGGTTCTTCCGGGGTTTCTCTGGTTCTCCGGTTTCCTGTTCCAATAAAACTGGACTCTAAGATATAGCTGAAAAATAGCTGAAACAACATTAAAACTTTTTTACCTAAACATTTGTTTATAGCTTAGTGTTTTGCATGTTTAATGTTTTGTGCGTTTTATGTTTACAGCTTGTGTGTTGTGTTTACAGAATGTTTGTGTTTAATGTTTACAAATTGTGTGTTGTATGTTTTCAACTAATGTGTTGTTTGTTTAGAGCTTTTTGTGGTATACTACGCCCTAATGTTTCTAATGGTTCAAAATGTAACAACTTAGACTTCCTTTTTACAATTTGTTTTTGTATGTTCTCAACTTGTGTATACAGCTATTCATGTTGTATGTTTCCTTACAGCTTATGTTGTGTATGTTGACACTGTGTTGTAGGTATATAATGTGTATGACAGCTATTTGTTTTGTTTGTGTGTACAGCTTTTGTGTGTTGTTTGTGTGTTTACAGCTTTTGTGTGTTGTTTGTGTGTTTACAGCTTTTGTGTGTTGTATGTTTGCAGCGTTTGTGTGTTGTATGTTTACTGCTTTTGTGTGTTGTATGTTTACAGCGTTTGTGTGTTGTGTGCTTAAAGCTTTTGTGTGTTGTAGGTTTACAGCGTTTGTGTGTTGTTTCTTAACAGCTGTGTGTGTTGTTTGTTTGTTTACAGATGTGGTGTTGTGCTTACAGCTTTATGTGTTGTTTGTGTGTTTGCAGCTGTAGGTGTTGAATGTTTCGAACATATTATTATGGTCTACACTTTTATAATAGATTGTAACCAATCTATAACACACATGAGATGAATCTGTCGCTGAATCCGTCAATCCTTCTGTCGGCCATTTTGTATGGTTAGCAGCAGGTGTGATATTCGGATCTAAAGTAAATAACGTACTGGAAGAAACTGGCACTGCAAATATAAATTACTTGTCCAAAATGATAAAAGAAGAACAACTTTTTCGTGTTAAGATATAAACAATAAGATAACAATACAAGCATGGTTTATTGATGTTTTTAAAAGTAATGTTATTATTGAACCTACGTGTTGTGTGATAACCTTGAAATGTATTGTCATCATACAAGATATTAACAAACCTGAACAGTTGTATCGTATAGTTAACACTTCATCTGACAGAAAACAGCTGTCTTTATAGTATTTGTCCTTAGCTTTAAGGTACAGGTTGTATTTCGTCGACATTGACCGCGGACTATGTTATTTCTTCACACGCAATGAACTGAGGCACCTTCATATTTAGTAAAACGAATATTCAACACTTCTCCGGTGTTACAACTGATTGATTTCGTTATGCTTTCAGAAACGGTTGTCTTTAAAGCTAGACCTGAACATATGATAAGATTCAACCAAAGGATATAAATGTCATCAAAGATATAATTGACATTGCCTGTGTATGTCAGATGTGTCAGATGTGGTCGTTATTTCGCTGCTGAATTCCAATTTAAAGTTAATATTTAAAAAAAAAAACATTATCATATTGTGAAGTTTTGATAACAAGTGATATTGCAAGTCTAATCTTTGATTGCATGTGATATTTAACGGCTAATCAACTTTTGGATGTTGTTCTTGTTCCAAACTAGCCAGCCGTGCAATATCACTTGTAATAAAAATGTGAATGGTACAATATAATAAAATATGGGTTAGTGAGAGATACATTGTTTAAATCGAATTTAAAATTACGAAATGTTATACAAATACAGCCTTTCTCTTAGTCAATACAAGTTTATATCGACTGAGAGATGTATATCGACCGAGGACGTAGTCCGAGGTCAATATATATAACTTGTATTGACTAAGAGAAAGGCTGTATTTTTTTATATTATTAATTGAAAATTTTGCTGTATTTTAATTTGTCACATAAAAAAAATAAAAAAATATAAAGTCTATCTCATCCTTATTTAAGGCTGCAAACCTTTTGTGCTCAACACTGTCCATTGTTGTTGTTGTGTTCCAGAAGACGATTGACAGCCGGATGTAAAATATGATTGGCTGATTGCGAAACGTCACACGATTTTTGGAATTTTTTGTTCTATTTTTAGTAACCGTGCAATCCGCAAAAGTCAATCCGCAATGAATCAGTCAATCCGCCAAAATACAAAAAATATCACGTGATAAACTTTGGACAAATTAAAATACAGCAAAATTATCAATTAATAATATAATCCTTTACAAATATGGCAGCTCAGATATGCATGAGATATCATGCTTAATGGAACACTTAAAAGAGATATCGGCCGAGACCGATATTCCTTTTAAGTGTTCCATAATATAGGGTTATTGCATGAATATTGGGAAATATTGTCCCAAGCAAGTGTTATATTGCACGAACTTGTTCGGAACACATCAGTACTTTTCCCGGAAATTACATAAAAGACCGAGATTCAGTGTAAAGTATGAAAATATAATGCACTTTATTGCTATGTGAAATACAATGGTGAAAAAATATTACTATATAATAAAACATCTTTATTACATGAATAGAATTTTGCGTGTTTTTGATTGGTCTAAAAACAACTTTTGGGTCACGATAAATCGCAAGTGTTAAAATTACATAAAATTTGTGTATAGTAGTAGTCAAGCGGAATACGATATCGACCTGGTTTTTATGTTTTAGCCAATCAGAATAGACGTCTTAACAAATTCATTCGTCCAATCAAATCGATTGTATTAATTGTACATCGTGCGTGACAACAACAAATGGTAGAAACGTCGGCTCTGCGATATGTTGGTTCATTTATATTCTTCTCAATATTTGAAACTTGAATTTCAGGATTACCAGCAAATTGATATAAAAATGCAGTATTAAATAAAAATATTAAGGGTAACAACAATTACAAACTGGGCTCCAGTAGAAAAGGCATCCTCCGTTTTTCTGATCGAGGGGAGATGGTGGTTTTATTCATGTATTAAAACAATTAATGACTTTGATATAGGTCGCTATCAAGATTGATCAGCCCTCAAAAATGTATATTCACCTCGCCTAGCGGCTCGGTGAATATTACATTTTCTCCGGCTGATAAATCCTGATAGCGACCTATATCAAAGTCATTAATTGTATAATATTGCATGCAGTGCTGCCATAATTGAGTAATTACATTTCACTTTAATTTTACACTCTTATTATTGGTCTTGTTAATATATTAGTGTTTTATATACAAGTATGTATAATGATGCACATTTTGTTATCATGGTCAGTCTCAGATTTTTTGGGGTTTAGATTTGGTCATTATTTCGTTGCAGAAAACAACTGTAAAGTGAATATTTCTAAAACATTAACATATTGTGATATTTATTTACAAGTGATATTGCACGACTAATATTTTATTACAAGTGACATTGCATGGCTAATCAATTTTTTTTATTTAGTTGTTGTACCAAAATAGCTAGCCGTAATCGATATGACATTTATGCAATATCATAAAATATAGGTTAGTGAGAGATACATGGTTTAAATGGAAGCTAAAATCATGAAATGTAATAATTTATAATGTAGGGTAGCTGTTTTCGTTTAGTTATTTAATATTCACACAACGATTTACATCGTTTACAACGGCAACGAAAAATGAAGTGGTTTATATACGTGGCGTTCCATCGAAATCTAGACATAATAAGAGGTACCAGCAGAATCAAACGTTGCATATCTAAAATATTTATTTTGGGTGATAATTTGATTATTTAACGTTCTGATCATATTTTACTACGGAAATGTTATCGTTATTATTACCATATATATATAAACGTCTAAGTATTGTGACAACCATATAGTATATCTATCCAGCGGATTTCTGAATCATCAGAAAAACAGGGTTAATATCAAATATTTATATATACGTCTACAAATTAAGCCCAACACTGTTAGATTTATATTTTGAACACTGTCAAATGTTTGCTTACCCTCAGCGGGAATCGAACTCACACCGTTGTCACACTGTGGCACCAAATCGCCTGCACTATGTCCAGCGGTCTACACCCCTCGGCCAAATCCGCTATATTTAAATATAGCTTTATTAACTGCATCCTCACAAGTCAGGATTTCTGTGTCCACATGTGTCCACGAAACCCTGACACAAACTTAGCCAGGAAATTCCCGGGCTAGAAGTCACTATTTTGATTGGCTACATCATACCTGCATGTAGCCAATAAAAAGCTCGTTTTTATTCACGACTTGGGTTTTTGTTTTGGTCAGAACATTTTTTGAAGGCGTCGCGACAGAATATTTTTTTTTCATTATTAGCATTATTTTATATAGCAGAAATCCTCCTTCAGAATATTTTTTTCTTACCCTCTGCTTCCAAAATATTTTGTTCATCAAAAATCATTTTCAAAATATTTTTTAGGAAAAAACCAAGTCCCCCTCCCCCCTGCAAGTTAAATGGTCGGTCCCTTAGGGGATATCCCGATGTCGATTGTAAACAAGAAATGATATGGGTTACACCCATATCCAGAGATGTTCGATTTATATGTTATATGTGTATCCGATTCGGTTTAATAGGGTTTTTTTTTAACTTGTTTTATTTAAAATTTCATCATATGCTGTAAAGGGTTACAAATATAGACGATTGTGGAAGGCAAGAAATATTCATCTTGATTATACTATCTCAACTTTGAGAAGAGTACTGTAAAAAAAAGAAAAGTTTTGGAAAGACAAATGTTTACCAATAAAAATACATTGACCATAGTCACGTGGTTATGTGGGGGGAAAATGTGAATGTAAGATCGGCAGTTATCGCGTCCTCGGAAAATCAAAGAAATCGTACCGACGAGATACAATTTCTATTTATTTAATTTTACTGTAATTAAAATTGTTTCAAAAGATTTGCAATTAAATGTATTTCAAACGTTAAACTAGCATTCATGTGCATAAACATTGCTAAGAACTTTATAAAATTTTCAGAATTTTAATTAAACAAAAACAATTAGAAGAAGAGTCTTATTTTGCAAAACAATTTATGAGATTATTAACTTCTACAATTATTTTCAACAATATAAACTGTTGATGACCTTTATTCGAACGTAACTGATTTTTTTCTTTTCTTTTATTTTATATATAACTGGCTTCGTTAAAATAGCTTAACAACAAAATTTTTAAATCTTGAATTAATTAAAAATCTATATCTTTTGTGCTTTTTTTATTAAGAAATTGTTTTCCTTACTAATTTCTACGACATTTTTCACTGATTCAGACATCAATTTGATAAAATAACATGCCTGTTTGAAAATCTAATGTTCGTATAAAAATCAGTCTAAAGTAGCATTATAGGGGCTTATTATGCGCGTCTAATTGGTCTTTCATTTTTACCTTTCATCAAAGTTCAGTGTCAGGTAATAAATAAGAAATAAGCAGAAAAACAAGGCACATCTAATATACAATTACATCACAGAAATATCTTTGCCTTCCCCCCCCCCCCCCTAAAACCACCAGTACCACACACGAATCGTTCACGGGAGTTTGGGTGGGACTTCGAAGCCGTTAATAAACAAATCACGGGGAAATTAAATTTAGTGTTCAAGATTGACCAATTTTCTACGTAAAGGTTCCATTTTTTACCTTATAAATTATGAAATAATCCAGAAATAAGATCAAGGCTTTCTGGATGAGTGGTCACAAGCGCATTAAACAAAATCTAAGAATGCACTTTTATTATCAAATTATCTAAGTAACTAATAAAAGAAAGAGAAAAAAAATTATCATGTTAAAATAAGAATGAAAAAAAATTACGAAGCTTACCATATAAATCATGAAATAATACAAGAAATACAATTGAAGCGATGAAATACATTACGTAATATAACATAACAAAATTTTATAATGCCTTTTTCTTATCAAATTAAAAAACTAATTAATAAAAGAAACGCAAGTATATACATTTTATTATGTCAAGAATAGAATGCATTAATAAAAATACTAGGCTTACCCTATAGATAGTAAAATAATCCAAAAATAAAAATTGAAGCGATCTATTCATACTACCGAGATAGACACTGGTAAAGCGCGCATTAATATGCAATTTTGTACATCTTTACTACTCCTTATTAGATCAGGACAAAATGTATTTTAAAGTTTGAAGGATTTAGCAAAAAAAAAAACTGTAAATGAAATATTTTCTTTAATATTCAATTAGCCATTTTATCACTTACAACATGAACTATATCGTAGAGTATGGTTTTTACCTGGAAAGCAATTATATATCATTACGAGATAATAAGAAGAGATCGAACATATGATAAACTAACGGATGTATTGTATAGACCATGTGCAAATCAGTGTATTTTGTACAGTAGTGTTAATAGTTTGTTATTACAGCATTATTTATTTGTTGTGTCAGGTTTTCTTCCCACTAAAGAATGAGTAAAAATAACTAATGCCAAACAATTGCTTCTTTCAATCAATTTTATTGGTTGATATTTTGAAGATTTGACGTCATATGAAAATCTTCTAGCCCGGGAATTTCCTAGCTAAGTTTGTCAGGGTTTATTGGACACATGTGGACACAGAAATCCTGACTTGTGAGGATGCATTAACCGGAGTGAATCGTAGACATAGACATATTACACGTGTACTAGCGTGTGACGATGGAATTTTCGTAACCAATAGGTATTAATCTGACAGTAATCTAATTCAGCATTTTTGTATATATTATATAGGATGACAAAGTTACTTGTCATACATTCGCAGTAAGTAAATTATATACAAACGTCTAAGTATTGTGACAACCATATAATATATCCATCCAGGGATTTCAAATTTTGAGTCAATCGCCATTTTCAAATTGCAACTAATACACACAATACACGCTGTTCATAGTTTACATCATTATAGACTTATTAGTCGCCTACCGGTTTCGTATGAAAATTAGCTACCGGAAGTTAACAGTAGTCAATTTTAATGTGCTATAAAAATTGACAAACCATAAAATTAAGTTATTGTATGACATTAATAAATTAGATTTCGCTGCATTTCACCCCATAACTAAAACGGACCATAACAAAAAACGAACCATTACCAAATCGGACCATAACCAAAATATGAAATAGTATATACAGATATTATCAACAAAATGGGACAGTCTATACTAAGCTATGCTATGCTATACCGTAATGTACTGTACTGTACTGTCTGTACTACACTACACTACACTATACTATAGACTTTTCCTGCAACAAATAATTATTTATTTAAAAATAATATAATAGACAATTTATTAATGCATTGACATTAAAATTATTTAACAAAAATATTTTAAATGAAAAGATCCTAGAGCAATTGAGGGATTTCACGAACTTTGTTGACCTTTAGAATTGATTTCACAATTATCAAATCAATTCACAGAATGTGCAAAGCAATGCACACCAAGATACACAAGTTAAAACTTGACCTTTGACCTTGACTCTGTTTTCAAGGTCAACGGTCATGACTGTCACTGATGAAGACTCCATGCCACTATCATTAATAGTTTTTGAGTTACATGTGAAAAGCCAATAAATTACATATTTAATGGGAGATAAGATGTCTTCAAACCTTTTTCTTCAATGTGACACAGTTGCTCCTTTTAGAGATCAACATTTTGCACTATTTGCTTTTCCTGTATCTTTTTTGTTTTAGAGGAGTAGTGAACACAAGAACTTTTCAAGATCATACGTCATGGACATCAGATAGTGAAAACCCCATGCCTCTATCATTAATAGTTTATGAGTAATATGTGAAAACCAATAATTTACATTTATAAAGGGAGATAACTCCTATAAGATGACTTCAAATCCTTTTCCTGCATTGTGACAAAGTTACTCCTTTAAGAGATCAACATTTTCCACTCGTTGGGTTTTCTCTATCTTTTATAGTACAGGAGGAGTAGTGAACACAATCAGAGGTCTAAATCTAGAACGTAACCTTGACCTTCGATCTTGTGACATTTTCAAGGTCAAAGGTCACGAGGGTCTTTGGTGAAGACCCGAAGTATGGATCTCTTCTAGTTGCTGAAATTTGTCGCCATGTCTCTTATAACAATATATAACTGGATAAAACTCTTATAAGGTGTCGTGAAATTCTATTCGCGACATGTGACAAAGTTGCGCTATACTGAAAAGATTTTGAAGCGACATCTTTTACGGCGAACTTTAGAATCCAGTATGGACTTAGTAGCGACTAAAATAAATAAAATTTATATCTTTTTAGTATATACTCTATGTCTAACAAATGTTTGAATTTAGAGTTTATTGTTTTCTTATTAATATGTACTTGCAAACTGTAATTGAATCTGTTGACTTGTTATGTGAATTGTCATTAAAACATAAAATTTTCTTCACTGTCTTGAAGTTTTTTTTTAATTCATAGATTTACTATGGCAATATAAAATTACGGTAATCCAATTATTAAAAGTGTTATAAACCAATAATAATTATTATTATGATGCATTAATAATTAATTAAAATAACAATTACACTGATTCGATTACACCAATTTACACAGAAACAAATTCAAATGTTTAAACACACAATTATTAGCTTTCTTAAAAAGCTAGCCGTTTCTAAGCTTTATTTTGTCTTTGTGAACAAAAATTCGTACTGTTTTTGAATGTTAATATCAATATGTATTGTTATTATTTACATCCCTTCAATATAAGTAGACAGTGTTTAGATAGTCAAATCAGGCAACCGCAAAAATTGGTCAGAGGGAGCAATTGCAGCTATGCATCTCTAATGAATCTAAGTGAAGAGTGCTGTTAAAATATTTTGCATTTATTTCTCTAAAAAATGATTTATCAATAATAATATACAAGTGTTTCAGAAAAATGTTTGTCCATTTAAATGATGCATTTTCAAGACATGTTCATCGCCAAAATTTGAAGGTACTTTCATACGATTAGATCAGGTGGGGAGATGTGATGAGTGTATACAAAGTGGGGTATTGATAGACAAAATGACTTCTCTGGAAGTAAATGCTCAGCTGAGACTAGATACAGACTTCGCTGTATTGCTTGATGATGAACACTATAAAGGACCTTCACCTTTTATAGGTAAGATTAAATGATATCCCAGTTTGCTTTAGACTACATGCACTTAGTTTGCCTAGGAGTAGTTAAAAGATTAATTGCTATTTGGCCGAAAGCTTCATTAAAGTTTAGATTAGGAGACAACCTAAGCAAGCAAATATCAAATGCAGTGTGTAGTCTAAGGTTCAGTATGCCAATCGCATTTGCGAGAAAACTAAACGGTCTGTCAAGTGAAAAGCTATTGAATTAAGTCAGACAGTTTCTATTTTACACTGGTCCTTTTGTTTTTCAACCATTGATTAATGAAATAATGTATCAAAATTGATGCTTCTGTCAGTAGGCATGCACATTCGTCTAAGTTTGTCTATATCCGGATTTGTAACTGTCCCTTGACTTTTGGCTCTTGTTGTTCGGTCGGTTTTCTTTGCTATTTTTCTTATTACTACTGGGTCGATGACACTGCTGATGGACAATTTGTCCCCGAGGACATCATCCGCCCAGTAGCTTTTTAGCATGATTTACAAGAAAACGTCAGATATGCTGGATCGGACGTCGCCCAAGATAAAAAGGCCCGGAACTGATGGAACCATGGACACGGTGTTGTCTTTGAAGGCAGGTGTCCTAACGAAATCAAAATTAACTTATGTTCAATCGGTTGATAGTCGATTCCAGTATAAAAATTCAGGTCAAGTTAACAATATTCGCCAATGTTCCGTCCAGTTACATGATATCTTTTACTATAAGGACGATGAACAACATTGCACCATCTCTAAATGCAAATCGAAGAATTGCAAACTTGTAATATTTTAATAACAGACACTAATTTTACAAGTAATTTAACAAACAAAACTTATCACACCAGAAGTTTTGATGATCTGAATTGTAAATCAGAAAATATCGTCTTCGCGTTAGAATGCAACTGATGCGGACTTATTTATGTTGGAGAAACAAAAGGGCGACTCAACAAACGTATATGTGGACACCGTTCGGGAATTAATACCAACAAATTTCCTGTGGTATATCAACATTTCAAACAGTCAGACCACTCTATTCTGTCTATGAAGGTCCGCATCCTTGAAAAAATCTACATTTATTCTAACAATCCTGAATTAAGTACACCACTACGTAGACAAAAATAAGAATACTGGATCAGAAAATTAGGCACTGAAATACCATACGGGTGCAATGACAAAATCGATAGTATAGGTAACCTTTCCAGTCCTGGTTGCAGCAATGTGAATGTGATGGGCCTTTTCAATCACAATCACAGGCGACAACGTAGTCATGGTCATCGTCACTATACATCAACTGTGGTACATGATGTATCTATAAATGGCTTACTACCGTTTGTTCAAAAACCACTAGGACTTCATCATATTCGCACTAAATTGTACTTTGTTCCATTCAAAACACTACATTCTCTTTACAAAGAATGTCTCCAGTCATAGATTAGTAGCTATTATTTTAGACATTGGAAAACACAGATTGTTCAAACCGGTTAACACACACAAAGATGAAGAAGAGCCTCGTTCCTTTCTTTCTTTACTTTTTGCTAACAAAGGCATAGATGCTATCAATCTTGGTTATATCTTGCACCACAAGTCTGTTTCTTCCAAAATTCCACCATACTTCAAAAACGAATCCGTTCCTATTATATCTTATACCTATACTACCCCCATTGCACGCAGAATTTTCAATTACAAACGTGTATTGCAGGATCTTTTGATCAAGGACTTCAAAGCCAAAATCCCGACTGCTCTTGCCACTATTCCCCATTCATATATAGCCCATCAGGTCACGTGATAACTGGAGATATTAATATTGTTGACAATGAAAGACTCCGAATAATTTGTCCAAAGGACCAGAGTACCGTGAACCTAAATCCATCAACTGGAAGTATAACTTTAAATTATTGATGGATTCAGTAGAGGACTATGCCAGAAAATGGGCAAAGCAAGAGGACCAGGAGGTTGAAACCTTGCCAGAGTGGGTAAAGACCTTGAAATAATAATTAGTCGTTTAAGAAGGTCTATGAGTATTAAAGCATCATCAATCTTCAGAAATCTTGATGTTCTTTAAACTTTGTCCTACATTCATGACATATATGTTGTTGTGCCAGCAGATAAGGCCCCTAACAACATTATTTTTATCTGAAAAAAAAACATTACATAGTGTTTAATTAATGAGTTAGGCATGGACAGTTCATTTGGCAATCCTACTTACACATTCACTGCGCTTTCAAAAAAGGAGATTATTGAAAATCACAAATCGGTATTGGCATCCTTTTGTCTCAAATCAAAGTCGAAGATTGTGACCTCCCCTTATTGTATTGGATACCAAAACTTCACAAAAATCCATACCAACAGCGTTTTACAGCAGGATCGTCTAAGTGTACTACCAAAACACTCTCGCAACTCCTGACCACTATTTTAACAACAGCAAAAACGGGACTTCAAAAATACAGCGACACTTTCTACTCCAGGAGTGGAATAAATGAAATATGGCTATTAAAAAATTCAAAAGACCTGATAGACATCTTGAGGTCTGGTTCTCTTTCCCATTGTAACAGCATTAAAACATTTGATTTTTCGACACTCTATACGGCCATCCCTCATATGCAGCTTAAAACTAGGCTAAAAGATCTTATAAAACGCTGCTTTTTCAAGAAAAACGGAAAGAGAAGACATAAATACCTAGTAAGTAGTCATGACAGAACTTACTTCGTCATCAATCACTCTAAATCTAATACTAAATAAACTGAAGACCAAATCTGTCATATGTTAGATTTTCTGATTGACAACATATTCGTCATGTTTGGAGAACATGTTTTTCAACAGACTGTTGTCATTCCAATGGTACTAATGGTGCTGCTCTCCTCGCTGACCTGGTTTTGTACTCTTATGAGGATGAGTTCCTATAAGGCCTGCCGATGAAGAAAGAAAAGACACTGGCCCAGACCTTTAATTTAACATTCCGCTATATTGATGATGTTTTGTCTCTCAGCAATGCTAAATTTGGTGACTATTTACATTCAATTTACCCTAACGAGCTTGAAATTAAAGACACCACCAATACACTAAGGTCAGCCCCTTACTTAGACCTACTTCTAGAAATAGACTTAGAAAAACTACAAACTAGACTCTACGACAAACGTGATGACTTCAACTTTCCAATTGCCAACTTCCCGGTCATCGACAGCAACATTCCAGCAGCTCCAGCGTATGGTGTGTACATTTCACAACTTATACGTTATTCCAGATCCTGCGATCGGTATTCCGATTTTCTAGACCGATCCCTGCTGTTGACTGCTAAACTACTCAAACAAGGGTTTGTTGCAACTAGGTTGATGTTATCTCTCCAGAAGTTCTATTGCCGTCACCATGACTTAATTGATCGATATGGGAAATCAGTGTCTCAAATACGATCTGACATTTTTGATGAGTCATAGGTAGTGATTCCTATTCCTGGATTTGACTTTTCCCTAGATATGACAATGAGTAACTCGACGGGTGTCTACTTAGAGGCAGGCACTGCTTACTCGTCCGGAGCACCTGAGTGCACTTATGGTTTTTATTGGATTCGGGTTACTCTCTTTCTGTTTTTTGTGTTTTTGGTTTTTGTGTTGCGTTTGTCTATATCCGGATTTGTAACTGTCCCCTGACTTTTGGCTCTTGTTGTTCGGTCGGTTTTCTTTGCTATTTTTCTTCCCACCTTGTAGAACTGTATCATGAGTATATGCCCAAAATTTGTTGGTGACATTTGGAGAATACGTCGAAAGCTTATATGGAAGTGACAAAAATGGTTAGAATACCATCTTTTCTTCCGCAGTTCTGGAACCATACTGGGAGGGTTCCCAGTGCTCGACTGACAGAGCAGCCCAGCACACCCCTTGGTGGTGGGAAGGGGACACCGTCTCGTTGGGGGTTGTCAGGTCATAATATGGAAAGCCTGGCTGCGGACCGTAATGGGTAACGTGTTTGGAGAATGCCACGCTCTTTGCACGATAAAGACCCCTTTTGTAGATTTAAAAAAGAGTAGGCTCATTGTAGCCGCTACAATAGGCTACATTTTCCACACCTACCCAAAAACTCCATAATTTTCCAGTGGCAGTTTAAATTGTGTTCCTTGTGCCCAATCCCCACCTTTTTCGGTTGATTACTAGTTTGTCAACTTGCTTTTGTCCTGAATATAGCTGAAATACTGCTTGCTGGACGTAAAGCAAACATCCAACCAATCAATCTTCCGCAGGTGATCAGGGAACTTTCAGAGAGAACTAATATTCGATTTGAAAAAAGTCTGTAAGCAAAGCTTCAGTCATAAGCATCGTGATGGTCCTATTCCTCATGGTTTTGATAGACAGTTTAGATCTATGAAAACGAACAAACAGTGTTTAAGCATTAGGAAATATGACAGATATTTACGTGTTAGTGACACAATTTGTCAGTTAGAAAATATAGTGGCATATATAACAATGATGTATACATTGCATTCAAGGTTTTTCTTACAAAAAGAAATTTCTTTGGCGTTCCATTGGATTCTGAGCTGTTGGGAAGTCATTTAGTTTCCAGTCTGGGCTATACCATTTATATGCAGAAAGTTTCAGAGATACAATAAAAATACACTGTGTTATAATTTAATAATGAATTTGTTGCCATGCTATTTACGGATAGTGTGTGGTAACTGTTTTCACCTTTAATAAAAGAATCATGTGCAGTTTATAACAGTAGCCAGCTGCAAAAATTAACAAACTCTCATTCGATATTTAGAAATTTATACTGTATAGTTGAATTTAAAGATACAGATGAAGTATCAGTTGTGTCATCAAAATGGATGATGGAGAATAGTAGTTGTCGGTGGCCTTCTTTGAAATCATCAGGAAAACTAGAAAATGCTATAAGATTGAAAGAAGATTTCGATGAGACCTTTTCTACTTTTTCAGCTAGAATAATGTACAAAACAGGTAAATTAATGATTAATGTATAATCTAGAAGTTTTGCGTGTATTTTTTCAATAGCAGATAATACAATATTAAAACAGTATCAGTATGCAGAGAAGAATATTATTAAAATAGGTAGAAATTATTATTTTCATACAAGTAAGTACCCGTTAAAATTCAAGCTAAATTTAATTCCTCTTCCAAGGATGGATGCATATGTATTACTGCGATTAAAAACCAAGATGCTTGTCAGTTACTAAACTATTGTCATGATGTACAAATCTGTATTACAACATGGTGTACATTTGCTGATTTTCATTAAGGTCTTTCCCACTACAGTGGGAAGACCTTCTTACCTTTCTTATGATTATTATTATTTTTCTTTTTTTTCCGCTGTCATTTGCAAAAAAGTGTCGCGACATATCATTTTCATACTTGGTACCATTGATCGGTCATACTGTCAGATGACTCAGTTCACCCTGTGAAACCGATCTATTTTTAGTAACAGAGTTATCTGCCCCAACACCGTAAACCCTTGTTAGCAGATAAACTCAGAAACCGTAATCGATTCTCAAAATCTGAAGTGTACAAAATGTCCCTGGACCTATGGCGATGATTTATCATGCAAAATTTTTTTTTCCAATCGACTTCCAGTTTACGCGTTTTTGAGCTGAAAAATGTCGCAACGCGTCCAAATTTTTTTCTCAAAAACCGCTAATCCTAGAGACTTGGGACCACCACCATTGATCCTAAGTGACATATGTTACATTTAAAAATGTCAAGGTCAAAGGTCAAAAGTCAAGGTCAAAGGTCACCATAGGTCTTGTTAGCACTATATCTCATAAACCATAAAAGATAGAAGCAGACAATAAAAGGGAAAAATACTCCTCTTATTGAGGCCTTTATTTGATACATTTGACCTAAAGCTGTGCGATGAACCATTTTCGAGTTACTGCCCTTGACGCGTTTCGGTTAACCGGTTTTTTGGTTAAAACTTGAAAACGGTTAGAGATAATATAGTAAACATATAGGTTTAACATGATCAGTATGAAAAGAGCTTCAATTTGAGCCAAAGGTCAAAGGTCAAAAGTCAAGGTCAAAGGTCACCATTGGTCTTATTAGCACTATATCTCATAAACCATAAAAGATAGAAGCAGACAATAAATGGGTAAACTACTGCTCTTATCGAGACCTCCATTTGGTACATTTGGCCCGAAGCTGTACTATGAACCATTTTCGAGTTACAGCCCTTGACGCGTTTCGGTTAATCGCTTTTTTGGTTAAAACTTGAAAACGGTTAGAGATAATATAGTAAACATATAGGTTTAACATGATCAGCAGGAAAAGAGCTTCAATTTGAGCCAATGGTCAAAGGTCATAGGTCAAGGTCATACCATAGCAAGGTGACCGCTATAAAAAGTCCTTAGCAACCATATATTTTTAGAATCAGAATGATGTACTTTACTGATAAATGTCATTTCATGACCGTAAGTTGCCTTTTTTCCCTAGCAACGGAATTAAAGTCCTTAACATCCATCTATTTTTTGGCTCGGAACCACTTTCTTTACTCAGATAACTCATTTTTATGACTGGAAGTGACATTTTGTGCTATAACAAGATACAAAAATCTCTTAGCATCACCTAAATTCTCTGACTTTAGTGGAACAGTGGGAAAGACCTTCTCATTTGTTCTCAGAACAAATGGCAGTTTAATTATTAATAGTATTCTTAATATGACCTATCCAAAATTTGTGTATTATGTTAATATTGTATGTAAGGAAATGGTCCCGTTTTTAAATGTTTCTTTCACAAAAATTTTCAACAATCCTAATTTGCACACTCTTATGCTAAAGCCAGCCAAAAAGTAAAGCAAGCTGAACTAAAGTAGGATTTGAATACAGAGGACAAAACAGACAGCCAGATAGCAGAAAAACGTAAAAGAAGGTAAAAAGCATAGTATTCCAATATATAGATAAATCTATATTAATACCCCCGCATCGAAGAAGAGGGGTATACTGTTATTCCCCTGTCCGTCGATCCATAACAAAAATTTCTGTCGCAGTTAGGTAACTACAGTATGCAGAAGGCTGCTGTTTCGCTTATTGATTTATCATATAGTACCATATACCATTTTATGCTCCTTGGTCATCTACTTCCTGTTTACCGAATATTTAGATTTTTACACATCGATGACATACATGTAAACTTGTTGTGAAAGCGAGGTTATCACTAGTAAGCATTAACACACAGATTAACCTCGTTTATTGTTAGTATATTTTTATATTTTAGAAATCAACTCGCTTATATGTAGCAATTAACAAAAATATAATAGAAGTTTGAAAAAATCTACATTACACTTTGAAAAAATTGTATGTTAATTTAAGTCATTTTTTACCCAAAGTTACAAAATAAAACATAAATGTTTTTATTCTTTACCAATAAGAGTTTTTTTTATTTTAACGGGCCAACCTGTCGTTTTGTTGACTTCGATACTTCACCAGAGAAACCGTCTGGGACAAGGCACACCAAAGTATCACCCCTAAAAAATTCCCCCATGACAAAGCGTATTGTTTATGCTCCATCCAGGTCATTCCACTGGCAATATCAAGTATAAATGAGACAGGTGTGTTTCTTCTTCCAAGACTCCAACTGAAAGACCATGTCTCCTTGATAGAAACACCTAAGACATACAACCCATAACAGTATAAATAAGCATGTGCAAGTTTTTGTTTATGAACCAATAATAGATAACTAAGTTGTTTAAAAAGTCACTTACAAGTTAATTATTTTGTGGTGTTAACAATAATTTATATTTGACTAGGTGATAACTTTAAATTAACATGTAAAATTATACAAGTTTAAACAAAATAACAGATCATTCTTGTTGATACCTGTGCATGCCACGTTTCGCTGTATATAAATATCAGTGGCCATTCATGTCATAATGTTAAAGGCATCGCGATACTTATTTAAAGCATCGCGATGGAAAAAAACGTTATGCATAGTGTAAAAAGTGTCGGCTTACTTTTAAAAAGCATCGGCTTGCTTTTTATTATCAACCTGACCGATCGTGTCACATTTGTGATGTTTCTATCGGCTTTTTTTGTATCGCGATACTTGTTAAAATCATCGGGATACTTATTAAAAGCTTTTCATGCATGTTGTTTTTTCATCGCAATGCTTTTCAAAAGATACTTACAGATGCTACCTTTATTTCAGGATTGTCACTAGTATGTATATATAAAAATGTAGTCAATATTAGTTGTTTTAATTGTTCGGTGTCTAACATGTATTCTATTAAAAGTTTCAATATTAAGTAGACGTTGTTATTCATTGTTTTAGGGTGGGTATTACTGTTTGCAATAATCAAAATGTATAATTTTATGTGTTACTTTCAGAATCTGTGCGGAAAAAAATAGATTTACACAAAATGCCACATTCAGTGAAATGATTGAGTTGGTCATAAAGGCCTGGTTTAGGTATGCGAAAGAAAGGGAAGTGTGAACGGGTAAAAAAAAAAGAAAAATAGAAAAAAAGAAGAATGTCAGAAAAGAACTTCGACATTTACACAAACATTTAACATTACATTTGTAAATATTTTAATAGTTAACACTTTTTTCTGTTATTATATTGAACTCTTTATCTGAGTAATTGTCTTATTATATTAATTTAATTAAATCTGTCAATAATTAAATTTCCCCCTCTCTCTCTCTCTCTAGCTTTATTCTCATAAACCAAGCATTTAGGTACAGAGAAATACTATGTACAATATATACAACATTACAGACACACAACACAGCACAAAACAGTGTCACAAATGACACATAACACATTCAATAAATATAATATAAAGAACATGTAGGTTTTAGCCGGGAGGACACTTTTTCATTTATGATTTTTTTCAATTTACATAGTTTAAGTAATTTGAATCTATGTTTTGTTGCCATAATATCCTTGAACTTTAAAAAATTTGGGTTTCTAGTCAGCTGTTTACTGGTCAGTTTCTTTCTATCATCTAATAAGCATCGACATTCGAGAACATAGTGAAATTCGTCTCCTATGCTTTCGTTACACAGGTTTTCTATTTTGTCGTTCGACGTTATTTCATCTTCCCGTTGCAACAGGAAGTTTATGATTGCATGTTTTATTTACAAAGTGTTATAGAATCTTTTTTGTTCAATGTTTCAAAATAATGCTCAAACTCTAAATTGTCTTTAAACATCTTATAATTTGCGCTTTAGAACAGTTTTGAACTTCGTCGTGCCAGCTTTGTTGAAACGGATCATTAAAACTTTCCATAATTCTTTTATTTAGTCATTCAGAATTTCGAAAGTGTTGCGAATTCCAAATGTTCGTGTGTCCACATTCGTTAAAAATACCTTTGATGTGTGCAAGCCAAGAAAAGTTAACATTTTGGGTATTAAACAGATGTAACATCAGCTTGTAAATTAATATGCATAGTTTTGTCTGTTTCCAGACAGTAAATTTGACCAATATGATAACATTCTTAATTTAATGTCAATATATAAAGGGAATCAACCTAATTCACCATATACAAAACAGTTTCGCGTAGAAGATTTTAAATTAAGTAACGGTTTGCAAAATTTCAGGTGAACCTTTTCGATCAGGTGACAGTTTTTAAAGCCCTAAGTTTCGCAACCATACAACAATATTGGCTTAACCATTTCATTAAATAAGTCTAACTGACAGGAAATTGAAAGTTTATGATACCTTCCTAATTTAAAATCTTCATACATTGCATTTGTTCCCTTTTCTGCTTGTGCTTTGATTGCTAAGTTAAAATTACCAGTTTTATTTAATTGGTTTCAAGATAGTTAAAATCCTTGACAATTTCTAGTTCACTGTTTGCATATACAAATCGCAGGTTATTTGGTAATCTACCGTTTGCAAAACACAAAATTTTTGTTTTTTCTATATTAACAGTAAGATTCCATTCATTGCAGTATTCGTACAAGCTGTTTAATTGTGATTGGAGACCATCTGCTCTTTCAGACATTAGAACTGTATCGTCTGCGTATAAAAGTGCAAATAATTTTGCGTACGCCCCTAAAATTGATTCTAAGTCTTCAGAAATGGATACAAGGCCGATGTTGTTTTGATTTTCTAAGAAAGATTCCAAATCATTTAAAATTATGGCAAATATGAAAGGAGACATGTTTTCACCTTGTCTCACCCCATTATTACAGGGGAAATAATCTGATATTTCATGGTTATTCCTCTACATAATAATCCGCAAAAGAAATATAGTAATTACAATTTTGAATTTGATGCATTATTTCCTTTTTTTTGCAATTGTTTAAATTTAATTATATTTCTCTTACCTTTTTATTAAAACGGTATGTAATTTACCTATCATTTGTTTACAACCTAGGATTTCTTTACACAATTTTTATACCGAACGTAAAATTATAAAATTTTAACATTTATACCGAAGTCTAAATAATACCGTTCTTTATTGTACTGTAAATAGTTCGTGAAAGAAAAATAAAACTGGATTTTTATCTTTTGCCTCATTAGTGTTATTGTCCTCTAAATGAAAATTTTTCTGAAATTTTCCGTTTTTGACCTGTAATTTAAGCAATATGATCGCAACTACTCATTTTAAAGGAGTGCCAACGTCTTTGCATTCGTATCTTGGAGAATTTGTCGGAAGATTGAATTGCATTCGTAATTCTGTAAAGGAAAACGTAGAGTATTCAAAGGACAATATGGTAGACCGGGAGAACAAAAAGATTGTCGAATTAAAACTTTCTGTTGGAGATTATGTTTACCTCCATGATCAACCAACGGGTCAAGGGCGAAAATTTCAACCCACCTACCAAGGACCGTTTGTAGTAAACAAGTTAGGAGGTGATCATATGGTCTATCTCAGAGATCCCGAAGGAAAGAGATCTCTCAAAACACCGATCCATATCAATAGATTAAAATTCGCTCATATTCGACTTCCGAATCCGAAACATTACTTTGATTGTGACTCTAAAACAGGGTCAAGCTCTGAAAGTGACAGGATCGACAAAAACACAACTGATCACGAATCTAACAGTACAGGAAGTGACATTGATACAATTCCTCAATGTAGACCTCAACGTCGATCTTCTAGAACTACCAGGAAACCTGCACGATTTCGTGATGCCGAATTCATGGATCCCGATTCAGTTGAATTAGAGGATATACCAAATATTTCAGGAGCAGAAAATCGCAAAGTAAAACGTATATTGGCGAAAAAGCGTGACAAGAGTTCGTTTATATACCTTGTGCAAATGGAGAGCCTTCCCAAAATGCTGTTTGGTTACCAGCATCCGAATTACCAGCAAAGGCTCAGGATCTTTTGTTATCAAGACCACCTCCGTTGATAGACTAGGACTTACTTTATAGATTATTAATTTACTGATTTAGTTCAATTTGAGCCTTAACTGGAATGTACATAATGTATAATCTTCGGTGATGATTGCATCGCCATCAGTGATTTAATTACTTGTGGACAAGCAGATATTTGGCGTTGACTGCATCGTTAATATATCATTCGTATCTCGTTCGTATTGTGGAATGTGTATGGTTTGAGGATGTTACATCTCGTGAACAGGCTTCATGATTAAAGGACTTCTGACATATTTTATGTACATTTTGTAGATTTTTTTTTTATTTGTGTCGGTTTGCTATATATTTTTTTTTATATTTTGTACTTTACATGTACTGCGTGCGCCTGCTACCTTTCAATGTTTTATATTGTAATCTTGATTCCGGATGCAATGTTATGTAAAGTTCGGTACGAGGTTGTGGATTTGTTCTAGAAATAAAACCTGTTCTTTCACATAATATTATCGTATAGTATCGCAAAAGTGAGTGTCAGTGAAACGAATCAGTGTGTGATAGGTTTTTCAATAATATGATTATGTTATTTGAAATTTGAAGAGTTTCGGGTCTCTGCTAGATAAATCAAATAATGCTTGACCATGTAGTACACGAACACTTTGTCTTGTATTGTATACCAGGACTATAGAGAGCTACACATTGCAAGGACAATGATGCAAAAGAGTGTATGATAGCCGCACTTTGTTTCTGTTTATGTACAGATATTATTTTGTTATTAAATACTTTTTTATCTCTGTACTGCGTTTCGAACAACCATTACGAAATTTATTTTCTCACAAAAATATTTCTTAAATTTTGGCGGGGGATGTTATGTGGTCGGTATTATGGTTGTTAGAAACGCAGAACAGTATAATGGCAATCCGGAAACACGGGGTGATTCCTGCTTGATTTGTAATATAGTTCATACAGATATCTTGTTACGTATTGTTACATATATATGTAGTTAGTTCTCTCGTGCTTTCTCTTTTTGTATGCATGCAGTGGCAGACGCACATAGAACTATATATTAGGAAAGTAAACGCATATTACAGTATTATACGCTATATTCTTATTTTCCCCAATATATCCGTGACACCTATAACAGATAGAGTTAAACTGTAAATTGCAAAAATGATCAGTAATACAAGTGCTAGAATTAACTTTATTGGTCTGAAATTATCAGATGACTCCTCATTGGAGTTATTGCCTTTTAATACAAATTGTTGGTGGAATTAGTAGTTTTTACCCTGTAATTTAAATGCCATAACAACTAGATTGAAACTGTAAATTGAACAAATGATCAGCACAGCAAGGTCTACAAATCATTGCTTAGTCCAAAATTGTAAGATGAATGTTCATAGGAGTTATTGCAGGTTAATTACGAATTTGGACAAATAATAAGTTTGTTGTGTTATAAATTAAAGTCTTTAACATCTAAATTAAAACTTTAAATTACTAAATTAACCTGAAGGACAAGGCCTACAAATCACGTAATTTTCAGAAATTGTCTGGTGGCACCTTATAGGAGTTATTGTTCTTAACCAAAGTTTTTCAAATTTTTAGGTTTTGTCCAGTAAATTAAAAGCTTACCACCTAGCCTGAAACTGTAAATTACAAAAATGTAACTATAAGTGAAATTATTTGTATTCCAAGTGAGTGATTACAGGCTCCTGAGAGCCTCTAGTTTCTTTACAAAAGCCTACTTAATATATAATAATGTGTAAACAAAGTTAAAGATTGTGCTTTGAAGAGCTATATTTTTGAGGTAAAATATAAACCATTGTGTTTTACAGCTGTTGTTCATCTTAAAATAATAATCTTACATTCGGTTACGTTTATAGTCATTTTGATTGGTCAAAAGGCCTTAAACCAGTAATTCCCAGATCCGTTTATAATTGGATGAACGTCTGTTTGGGAACTACTTTTTTTGTTGCTAAACGTAAACAAATATGGCGGCCATGTATCGTGTACGCTTCAGAAAATAAATTAAGTACACTCGAATTTTGGCGATAAAAATATCTTGAACGATGTATCGCTTTAACGGAAAAATATTTAGTTGAAGCAGCTGTATATAAGTATTATTGAATCATTTGTTTAGAGAAATACATACACAAAAATATTTTTAAAGTGTACTTTGATTTAGATTCATTGTTCAGTCGGAAAGCATTTCACTGATTTGACCGTTAAAACCGTGATTTTAGGTGTAGGATCACCATTGTTTATCGCCTCTTCGGCTGTATAAAATTAGTTGATTTTGAATTTTCTGAACATTTTACCTTTGTTTCAAAAAAAGAAATATTCCTGTCACATGACAACATGTAACCCTTAAGTATTCTCTCAAAATTTCAGCACCACTTTCATGGCATATAAGAACGCACGACCAACCGGACGTCAACACACTGAAAAAATCTACCTTCTCTCAAGTTCAGTCCCAAAATAGTCATCCAATGACTCACATAATTTTTATCTTTTGTACACATAAGTTCAACTTTATCCTTTTGTTTCCTAAATTATCCAGCTTTCCAAAAATACCAAGTTTGTTCCAATATCTATTATAGCTCAAAAGTTATACTTACAACAGTGAGCAGCTATTTTTAAATAGCACTACTTTTACGTACTACCTCATGTCGGGTACAGTTATTTAGTTGTCCTACACCGAAGGAGGTTTTTGTTCAACTAATTAAATACAACTTTTCCTATCTTAGATTTATGTTATTCGAAACAAATTCTAAAGTTTTGTTAAATTCTATTGAGCGGTTTTCAAGAAATGCATGAAAACATACAAAGACCTCGCATGTGCATTATCATGAAAAATGAGCTTGGTGATCAAGAAATGCATTATTCCTCAATTTTCAATTTCTTTGTTGCAGATGTAAATGGCAAGCTTGGCAATATACATCTAACACAAATGAACTATTTCACACATAGAAAGGCACTAAGTACATAATTCTATCATAAATTTTGCATTTTGTTGGTTAATTTCACACCCCACTTTTTTCCAAAGTGAGATTCTGAGTGCCTTCAAACTGTTGGAATAAGACTTGAAATACATTTCAGTTAAGAAAAATAGTATAAAACTGTCCTAATTATGCATCTAATCCATCATGAGAAAGTTTTTGATTTCAAATTAAAATTTATTGATATTCAGTGTACTTTATTTTAGAGGTGTACATTAATAGTTTTTAAACTGAGACACAAATTTTATTAGTTTCATTAAATGCGGTCAATATTCCATTAAGGTTAATAATCAAATGAACATTCCTTACTAAAAAAACCCACTAAAGTTCAAACTGGCATACAAAAAAAAAAAAAAAAAATTATATCTTGCATTGGTATGAAATTGCAAAAATTGGCAAATTTTCCATTACTGCTCATTATTAAGGAGTTTTTTTACAGAAGTACTATCATTTCAATGCCCAATTATCTTAACAAGTACAAGTATTGCATATGGTTACTAGTTTACTAACAAATTTACTTCCAACAAGCATCAGATTAAAAAATAAATACTTTTAGTATTAAACCATGCCAGCAATGTAACTGACTTAAGCCGCAGTTGTAAAATTGACAAATTCATCTTAAATACAATATTTTGCTGCATACTAGAATGTCTATAAGTTCTAGTTTTGTTCATATTTAACCCCTTCATTACATCTTAAACTCGAAACAGGAATTTATTTAAATTAAAGCACATTCTACTACGTGTGGACCACTTCAGACCCCAAAATTTGTTAAAATGTTACATAATACCATGTTTGGGCTGAAATTTGACACCCCAATAGGTTTTGGCTCTGATAAGCAATTAAAATGATTGTATTAGTGATTTACCTTCTTTCTGTACCATTTTTATAAACAGTAATAGAAGTATAGAAGTTGATATACCTGGCTACTACCTTTACTAGTGGTAGGACCACCATTGTTTATCGCTTCTTCGGCTATATAAAATTAGTTGATTTTGAATTTTTCTGAACATTTTACCTTTGTTTTAAATACAGAAATATTCCTGTCACATGACAACATGTAACCCTTAAGTATTCTCTCAAAATTTCAGCACCACTTTCATGCATATAAGAACGCACGACCAACAGTAAGTCAAAACACTGAAAAAATCTACTTTCACTTTTAAGTTCAGTCCCAAAATAGTGCATGCCATCCAATGACTAACATACTTTTTATCTTTAGTACACATCAATTCAACTTTATCCTTTTGTTTTCTGAATTATTCAGCTTTCCAAAAATACCAAGTTTGTTCCAATATCAATTATGGTTCAAAAGTTATAATTACAACAGTGAGCAGCTATTTTTAAATAGCACTATTTTTAAGTACAAACTCAAGACTGGTTACCGGTATTAGGTGGTCCTACACCTTATTGACATAAAAAACTAGTGGAGATAATAAAAAAATTTAACGACCGCTAGATGGCGCAAAAGAAATTTGGTTTCCATCGTTTTGATGACCATGCAGAAAATGCATGAAATTATAATAAATATTGAAAAGAAAAAACGAAACATGTGAAATATAATTTTATAACTATTTTAGCTGTATTTGTTATGTTACGATATGCTTTAATGCAAATTAAATAAATAAAAATCGAGGTTAACTTTGGTTGTGCGTAGTGACCGGAAGATGGCGGCTACTATTGGTTATAATTTTAATGCTTGGAATAATCTGACACAATTACGTATTAGGTACTGAATATTCATTATGACTGGTTACTTCTTAAGTAGATGATATGAAGAACTGACGATAAACGTAAGAAACAGCTTGTTATTGTCGTTACTGCGCAGTCGTCATTCATTTGGCGGTCCCCAAAAGCACATGGTAACTTGAAAAATTCTCGTTATTTGTAGTATTTTTGCAGATTAGTAATCAAAATTGCCGCCTATACTATGATTAAAGGATATGATTTTGTTAAATTATATAATTTTCTTACAAAATATCATTATTCTATTCATGAAAAAAGTTAATTTTTACCCAAACACGTTTGTAAACTAGACGGACTGCAAAGCCGTTGTTATATAACAAGGAAATCAGAGCTGTCCAAGGTTTGTGATAATTGCTCATTTTACGCCGAAAACTTTGATATTATAACTCTTTAGATAAAATTATGAATTATAGTGACATAACATTCTAGACTGCAGTATTTATAGTACAGTACTGCCTTACAAAGGAACTTCTATACCCCATCTACTATACCACTTATTCACAATAAACATGTGGATAATTGCAGATTTTTTTGCAATATAAAATTATTTGAAGACTTGTCAACTTACACTCTAATCTGATATGATGTTAGTAACAATTTTGAAGTAGGTGCATATTTGCAATATATTTTCTGTTGCTTGCAGCTGAAATGCATGCTCTAATTTCTTAACAAAAACTTTCTAAATAGAACAACATAATGTTCTGAAAAACTGTTGTCTAGTTAGAAATATATGTAATTAAAAATTTTAGAAGTGCAATGCCGATTTGTGTTTCAGTTCCTACTGAAATACAAGATTTCAACACCCACTAAATATTACTCATCTTAAGTGAGTATTGTATACTTGTAAGTAATGAACTTGTAAATTTTACTACATTTTGTTAAACTTTTCTACAACAAATGTTTTAATTTAATTAGAATATTAAACATGATTTATTTCTACATTTTGTGCACCTGTTTATAAATAAAAGCAACCTTTTTACATTCTGCCAATTACTTTTGGTTCTAGTTAACCTGTATGATGAAATATATTTTTATTGAGGTATTAAAAAAACTAAAATATAAGAATAAATTAGTTCTTCAACAAATATATACTGACCTGCTATAGACTTGCCACAGATCCATTGAATCTTTTTATAGTAAAAAGATAATTTATTATCAACAATTTCTATGCTATCCACTTGTGTACAAACCTTGTTAATAAAAAAGTAATTCTCCAACAGCAAACAAATATTTAAAAAAAAATCAAAAGGACATGTGGAAAGTCTAACTGATATATGATGAATCATATTAATTTTTTTGTTCACAAGCCCATCCATTTTTTGTTTATTGATATTACAAAAAGGGAATTGAAGGAAACTATGATCACTTTTAAATATAGACAATTGTTTATTTTTCATTCTTAAAACTAGCCCACCTTATTAGAATTTAGCCATACATGTATAGCTCACCCTTTTATATATGTCAGTTTAATTAGAGAAATAAATTTACTAACTATTCCAAATTTTTCTAAATAATTTAAAAATAATTCCAACCAAAGCCTCAAACATTCAAGTTTTAAGGTGCCAGTAAACAGTTATAAATAAGTTTTATTTCAAAATTTAATTAAGTTCCACAAATTTTCTGTAAATAAAGCTAAATGTATTTCCCATTAAAAATAGTTTGCAATCCGTCATTTCGAATTATCTCCCTTTAAAAACGCAAAATTTTGAGCGAACAATCTGACACAATTGCGTAGTAGAACAACTAAAAATCAACCGATGTGTGCAAAATGTAGCGTATGTTTAATTTTTTTTTCATTATCTAGGCGCTTGCACATCGTTTCGATTTGTGGTGCAATATTTTAAATCGACGAATTTCACTTCCGCCATTTCTTCGTCGTCATTTTCCAGTGAAATTCTTCAAAAGTTTACACCGTATGTCATGTTTGATACAAAAAATGTGAAAATCAGATATCTGAAGATCAAAATATTGTCCGAATATGCAAATACCACAATATTTGTATGCGTACGAGTCCGTTTTGCAAGCTAACCTATAGTGAAATAAAAACGTCAAATTTTCAAATCGCAAATCACGTGACCTTGTCAAGAAATTTTAAGCCATTATGAGAAATGCTTTCCGACTGGTTCATGTATTGCTAAATGAAAGGAAATAGCCGAATTCGAGTGTGGACGAAATGTAAGTGTGAAGGAAAATATAAACGATACAAAAATTTGCGTTTCTAGCAATTTCAATTAAATAAATACACAATGTCGTAACGTTAAAACTACCTTCTATTTCCTCGGAAACAACAAATTAACGAAATGAGCAAGATGCACATTTTTGCTACAACCTCCATGTTCCAGCACTGCTACTTTCATTTTCACTAATAAATAAACGTTTGTTTTCCCGTTCGTATAAAAAATGAACGTCACGTTAGGTTAACGTTGCGTTTTGAAGATATGACGTCATACATGACGTTACATATACACCGCGGTACAATGAGGAACATTAGTATACGGAATTGTTTGTTGTTCTGTTTGTTGTTCTTTCTTTTGTTTTCTGTAATTATCTTCTCGGCAAATAGTAAAATATACATATGTTGTCAATGCAAGGTATTGGCGCCAAACCGACCACGTCTTCGTCTTCAGTTCGTTGTGTATATTCCTACGCGTCACAAATTTATAATGGAATTTTATGTTGGAACAGATAGTAAATATTTAAAAACAATTTGGGAGAATTATAAGTATTAAATGCATATTTTTGGTAATTCATCGATGTATGAACGAAGTCGAATAAGCATTCAATTCTATATTCTAACATATATCAAAATAGATTATCACTATTCATGTTTTAACAGCTAATCAATTTCTTCATTGTTCTCAAATATACTAGTGTGTTGTGTGGCCAATGTTATCTAATCTTGTCGGCCATGTATGTCGATTGTTTATTTCGATGACCGCTTAAATTTTTGGCAGATGCTAAACTTGTCTCTACGTGGGCTCAATGTTGGTTGCACATTGGGCCAACATTACCACAACATTTTGGTCCCATGATGTGTCTCATATGTTTACGTTGCTTGGCTTAAGGTTAGCAAAATTACTTGTTTGTAGAAAAGATAACGTTGGACCAACTTAAACCCAACCGTTGGGACTACGTTAGGCCGATTAGCAAAATGGCATCGGCCCATCCTCATTTTACAAAGTTGGGCCAACCAATCATACAACATAAAAATTGTCCAAACATACCATTAGTATCTCTGATACAACTATTGCTAATAATGATTCTAACTAATAACCCATGACTTCAATATTAATTTACACAGCAAAAAAAACAACGAGTCGTGCACTTATTATTTTGATTTTCAAGATTTATTGACATTTTTATGCGACTTGCAATTTTTTTTACGGATTTGAGAATTTTACAACAGTCAGCGTAAACACAAGTTTTGACCGGAAACCGGAAGCGGAACTTGCATTTTTAACGGAATTTTAAATTTTACTCTTCTCCGGATTATATTTCACTGGGAAATATCGGTATTTCATCGCTGTGAATGTAATAAAGTATGTTCTGTCATGGGTAATTACCAAGTATTTATATCGTCTTATTTCGTTTTTGTTGAAAATCAGCGTTATACGGTCTTTAAGCCTGGTATCAAGCTGCGATGGTCATGTAGAGATTAAAAAAGTCTCATAGTTAAACGTTGTTACTTTGGAAAGAGATACAGACTGTACAATGCCTTCTAGGTCTTTTGATATTTGTTTCATTTAACATCCACATTTCATTTACGCCACTGCTGGAATAGCAAGTCACAGTACTTTTAAGAGTCACGTTTTTATTGCTGTTTAAACAGTGGTCAGGAGTTTTGATATTAAACAATCCATTTCCAATCCGTTTCTAAGTTAACAATTATTGTTACATGACAGATGCGTAATTTATTAGCAGGGCAAAATAAGAGACATATAAAAAATGGTTTTAATGCCTCTAGTTACTGAACACTTTTATATTCACGAAAAGCGTTTCCATAGAACAAAGTTTAATTTGATGTAAATAACAAACATTTTAGAAAGAACAGTATACATGATGGTTCAACGAAAATTTTCAATTTGGACGACAAGGATAGAAGAAGAAAAGAAAACGATCATAACTTTTATTATGGTAGCAGATTTCTGTCAGAATCATTGTAAAAGGTTATACTTATCTTCCATTCAATTAGACGTCATTATCGTCAAATGAATGCACTGGATAAAGGCAGGCTTCCCATGTCTACGCGCGATGAGGTGCCACTGCTTCTATGTGTGGTGAAAAGGAGAATAGAATATATAATACGTCATTTCGAGTTGCTTAGAGAAGTTGAGTATTTGAAGTAGACCTCCAGGCTTCACGATATGTGACTGACCACAAGACATGACAGGAAAAGTTTGCTTGCTCGGCTTTAAATGTTTAAAAAAGAAAATATTAATAAAACTGCAAAGATGTAGTAACTTAGGCAAATTATATGTCAAAGATGTATAATGTTGAGTTGGACTTCTAACCTAGGATTTTGTCATTAAACATTACTCACAAGATGATAGTAAATGTTCTTGTCATGCATCATAATTGAATTAAATGTTTTTCAAGTGACGGACATACCCTACGCTATTATAAAAAATAGTAAGAACAATAATTAAGGTTTAATCTATAATATTTCATCAAATGCTGTACTATACAAAATAATTTACTTGGACTTCATGTGTAAGTCAGCAATTACTTTCTATTTGTTAACTGTATTTCTTAAGTTTATCAGTAATCCATGGCAGTAGATTTCTAATGTGAGTATACACGCCGGGATATCCTGCATCACCACAACCTCTTCCCCATGATGTGGCACCAAGTACTGTGTATTTACCTATGAACAACAATTACCTGTACATAAATTCAATGATGTTAGCTGCAGGATTTCAAATTAGCAAATAAACAACATTAAAACACAAACGTGAGATAACAATAGTTTAGGTCTCTTGATACAAAAAGTATACATGTAATAAAAAAAAATGCATCAGGTTCAAAAATTAAAATATTAAATTAAATTGCATCAATTGTCTTAATATTATTTTTAAAAAATTCAGTCGACACATTCAGACATCATCTATATTTCCAAGTACTAGATCCATTTCATTACCTCTACATTTATCAGTGAATAAACAAGGTCAACACAAACACAAGGTAAATATTGTTATGAACTCTAATGTTCTTAAAATGAGGGTCTGTAGTACATATTCTAGAACATATTCTACTTTTCAGATAAGAATAATAATTGCCCTTTAGAAGCGCAATGTTACCACATAGATTTTCATTTAATATCTAATTTTTAAAAAACATTTTACCAACGATTGTTTAAAGTTACGCTTACCGTCTATTTCACACACTAATGGGCCACCACTGTCCCCCTGCCAAGTATCTATTCCTCCCTCCTCATATCCAGCACAAAACATGCGGGATGTTATAGAACCACTTTTGTACAGAGTACCACATTTTGTGTCACTCATTAAAGGAACCTTGGCTTTCCTCAAAACATTTGCACCCACTACAATAAAACGTATTGTAAATTGTATTGCTTGCGGTTCAACGCCATTCTGGTCAAAAAAAGATTGCATGGAACAGCTTTTATTGGTGTCTTTTAGTTAGTTGTTAGAGAGGTGTGACATCTTGACTAGTAAATGACACTGATTTCAAGCATTATGACTAGACCTTGTTTTAATACTTAAACGAACATATCACCTTCACTGGGACCTGCACATTGTGTTGAATATGGAGACACTATAAGTACTAGTGTTAGACATAAAGGATTTAAGAACTTTCAAGCATCTAGGAGCTAAGAGTTCCAGAGTACACAACATTGGTAAAACCAAATACACCTAGTATACTGCACACTGGAAGAAGGATAAAAACTGGTACTGAAGTTTTCAAATATGACTTTAAGTTGAGTTGCATACATATATTTTAAAAGTATTATAAGCTGTATACAAAGTTTCTGTTGAATAATTATAACGGATAAACAGATTAATGAACATACATACATACTTACATACATACCAAATAACTAAGACATAGGTAAAAAGATTAAAAGGATAAGGACTTACAAGCTTTCGCTATAAATTAAGATGACTTTGACCTTGAGGCCAAAGGTCAAATAAAGGTCATTATTATAATCCATACACACTCTTATAGAGATACATCATAATGTACCATATCTAAGACCTAGTCAAAAGAGCGAAATGTAAGAGACTAGACAAGCTTTCAAATAAAATTACCATTAATTGACCTTACGGTCAAAGTTATATTGAAATTTGACACTGTTTAATCATTCAAAATGTACCATAAGAGATACATACCTCGATGTTCGGTTTTACCCCAACCAGAAATATGACATAATGTTTCTGATTTATAATGTGTGTCCATGTTAGGAAGACACGCTGGTTGTACATAATCATTAAACCGTATTCCTCCACCATCATCAGAGCTAATCTTTAAAAGAGCTACATCATAGTCATATGTGGTACCTGAAAATCATTTTTCAAGTATATACATAAATCAACGCATCAGGGTAATGTTTTGTGAATTTTAATTTATTCACTTGGCAATAAGTCGTTAACAACCTAATCTCGCCAAACATAAATTTGTTAAAGGGTATCTGCTAATAGAAAAGCTACTTAACCTGGAGCTAGCTTTGTCAAGATTAAAGTCACAGAGAAATTTTACGGTCGCCATGTTGACCGTTACGAAGTATGTTTAGTTTTTTTGTCGTAACCACTTTTCCTCTTTCTTGCATATTAATGACTAACCAAGTCATATGACTAATTACTGGATTTTAACCGGAAATTTACGAAGGGTTAACCTAAGTTATGATCCGTATAGGTAAGGGGGTGCTTACAACATGTGGAGTTTCACCCAGCGGTTGTGTAGGAGTGTACTAAATCCCAACTAGTGATAGAAAAATAAAAACAAACAACATCTTCTGCTTTACAAGTTCCTGGTATGACTGCCATTAAAGCACATATTTTCTATTGTATAGTTTTTATTAAAACGTTCGTCATTTCGTAACCCATATAGTGGCGGCGAGCACTTTTTGTTGGTCTAGGAAACCACAGTATCTAATGAAAAACCCAAACTCTTTGAATATGCAAAAGCTCTGACACAGAATGGTAGTGTCATAAGCGGGTCGAATGTTGGCATATAATAAACTTCTGTCTCCATAGGGCTCCAAATCCGAGATCAATCAGGTTTCATAGTTTTATTTTTACACAACAATGCGACAAGTTGCATACATCATTATAATATATATATATATAATTAACAAGCAGAAGAATTTTTATTACAAATCAAATATCATGGTTGGATGCTAGCCTTCCGTAAAAAAGAACTTTAGAGCAGCGAAACATATTAAAATCCCCATAACGTAATTTAGGCTTGTGAGTTATGAACTATATGCAGGTTGAAAGTCGATGTGGTGGGATATCGTTCCCCTTTCCTTTTCAAAAGCTTAACCATTCTAAAGAAACTTATATTTACGCTTCGAAAATGATACTGTATGTCTATTAAATTCCATTACTTTGGATAATTTAAGAAAACTACATCAGTAAATCTAACTAATATTATAAGACGAAGAAATTATCTTCCTGTTAACTATAGAGAAATTAATTTCCGTATCAAAATGCATCGTACCTAAGAATTATGTTTGTAGCGGGTTTCGACCTTACGTCAGCGACGCCAGAAACAATATGATGCCATCACGTCAGATGCCCTCTTTATATAGGGTCCTGGAAACTCTTACGCTGGCTCAGGATACTTTTATGATTAATAACTTCGGCTCATGATACACCAAAAGAACCAGTACAAAATTCTGAAGCTAAAAATATATGAAATGCACTTTAACTGTACTTTTAAAGATAAAAATAGACTTTAGTGACGTCACTTAGTGAAGTGAAAGTAGCTAAAAAACATCGTAGTCTTCCGCGGAAAATTGTTCCACGGAAGTCCCAGCATCTGAATAAAATATGTACAGTGTTTTTAGTTAATAATTATAAAAAAACAAACGGAAGGCTAGACCTAAATAACTGATGGTTTAATTTCAAGCAACAATAAAACAAAAATGATCTTGTAAAAAAAATGTAAACAGTCATGGCCTCCAAATTTCCAACTAAGATAAGAATCGGCTTATGCCGTGAATGGAATTTCTTAGATTTTGGCCCCATTAATATGTAGTGAGTATTCCCATTGAAGAGATATAAACAATTATTTGAATACTAAATGGTTAAACTAATTTTAACTTGAATAAACCAGTGTACATAGAAAAACTCACCAAAATCAATGTTGCCAAACACGTGTTGACAAACAAATGCTAGTACTGGCCTATACTATAGGCTACAAATATATCACCCTCCCTACCCTATTTTAAAGTAATTCTCTTGAATTTAGTGTTACTTTCATATCAAGTAATGTATTATGATAAAAAATGCAAATAAATTATTATACAATATTTTTGTCTTTGTTTTTAAATAAAGAAGAGTCCAACTTCATCTGTGTCTTTCTTATGTCCGCTTTCGTCCGTAGTGGTATACCTTTCAATGCTTCGTGTAGCTCTTCGTCCTCTCTAGTCTTCTCAGTAACTGCTCGTTCAAAAACGGTTAACCAGGAATCTGCCTCCTCCCCTCTTATTTCTCCCTGATAGACTCTCGTGACTATATCGTAATTGGTTGCCCTAGTGGTTGTTATTTTGGTTTTGTCCTGGGAACATTCAACTTTGGTGCCCGGAAGTGCCAACATGGCATACTTATCTAAAATGTCTCGCTGTCATGTACAGCTAGTTGCTCCTCTCTCTCTTTCCAGGGCAAATGCCGCGAACTGCCGCGCTGTCAGCCGCTTTTTGGTCGAGAAGGTTGTCCAGTTCTTTGGTGGCCAGTACATGATGGATGGTAATTTTGAGATAATCACCCTGCATGTCTCTTCCCACTGCCGTCTTACTGGTGGGAACAAATGCATACCTCCAACCATCAATAAGGCTTCAGCTCTGGTCTGAGCTTCTGTCCTTGCTAGCATACTGGTTGCTGTTTCGAATCTAGTGTCTGCCTGTATTCCTTCTTCCATTGCCACTGGACTGCTACATTTCTCCCTAGATGATGTTACTTCTAACTCTTGATTTCCGCTTTCCTCCTCCTAAACTTCCTCTGTAATATTCCCTCCTGCTGATTCCTTCACTGCTGGAACTTCCTCACCTAGACCTAACTTCTCTCCTTCAGTTTTCTCTGTCACGTCTGTCCTCATAATTACTCTCCCCACCTCCGTCTCTGATGTTTCCTCCACCTCCTTCATGGACTTCATTATCTCAAACTCTGGTTCATCTCCAAAATCCTGTTCTTCCAATTCTTCTACAGATATCTTCTCTACTCTTACGACTCCTCTTGATACCCTCTTTATATGTTTTTCTCCTACTCCCAATGTTGTTGTTATCTGCTTCATGGTGTACTTTTGCCTCATCCATTTTCAGGTCTGTAGGGAATTAACTAGGTGGCTTGTACGTGTCCTTTTCTACCGACATCCTGCGGAGGAGGTTTTCCATGGCTCTCATGTCCTCCACAACATGTTGCTGAAATACCACCAAATACCACAGCTGTGTCCTGGTTTCCTCCAGCTTGAGGTAGGCTATCTTCTCGCTAGAAGTTAAAGATATACTTGCGATTTCCAGGGTTGGGAGGTTCACTTCTGGTCTTTCTGGACTGTAGGCCACTTTCCTCTTCCTGTTAGCTGGTGTACAGTGGATGGGTTGAATAGTCTTATTTCATGCCGATTCCCACTTCTCCCGGCTCTTCTCCTGTTCCCATCTTTTCTCCAGCCAACCAATAAGAGCAGCTCTTGTTCTGATGACAGTAATTTGGGCCAGTCTGATGGCCTAATAGCCTTTGCGTAGTCCATTGGTCAAAGGGCTAACCAAAATCCATTCGCCTCGCTAAAGAAATCCCCCTCTTTTAACTTCTCTACCAGGTAAGGATGCCTCCTCCTACAATGCTTTGCCATCTCGCTCATCCTTTTGATTGTCTTTCTCTTATCAGTACACCATGGACACACTAGGCGGCACACTTCATGTCTATCAATTGCATGATTCTTCAAATCCAGACTTTTCTCAAAGGTCTCTGGACATAGCCAGCACTTCAACATCACCTCTGAAGTCATTCCGAAAATACAAATGAATCTTACCTGTACTATTTATATCCTTAAATCTTTGTTAGTAAAATCCACCCCCGGGTCCCCTTTTTGATCTTGTAAGTACCACAGCGGAAGCCTAGCATCCATGTTATAAAACTAGTTTATACAAATAATATCAACACAAAGCAGCAAGAACAAAGAGAGTCACACGTAACTATTTATACTCCATTTGACCAGCCTCTGCTGATCCTCCAGGTAAGATTTAGTACATGGTTGGCCAGACCACTTGCTAAATCTTGCGACGGCGCCGTCCTCCAATAGTAATAACATACAAGTAAAAATTTATAAATAGTACGGTCCAACAGTTTGTTTTGCTCTTTGACGAGAGCTTCCTTAAATCGTAAAGCCCACGACGGTATGTTTCTACTCTGATAAAGTGCCAGGCGATCCACGTGTTAAACTAAAGATGGATGCTTAGGAGTTCTCTTGACCCGGTAAGTGACATCATCTATGTTCCTTTCTACAATGTAAGGTCCTTTCCACTTTGAAGTTGATTTTAGACATTTGCCAATTTTTCTGCTTGGGTCATAAACCCACACAGCTTGTCCTTTACAATAGGTGTTCTTTCTTGCCTTCAACTCGTATCTCTTTTTCTGGTATACGGCTGCCTGATTAAGTGATTTTCTTGCAATTTTATAATTCTGCTCCAATTTATTTTTCGGGTTCAAGACATACTCTGAGGAGCTGAGATTAATCGTATCCTTTTCGGGTTTAGGTATGAGTGCTTGAAATGGGAGTGTAATTTCACGTCCAAAGACCATGCACTTTAGTGTTCTTGAGGTTGAAGCCTGAACTGAGGACCTGTTAAGTGTTTCATGACTTCTTGTTTCCTGGTGTCTGGTAGAAGCAGTTGTTGTCGTTCTGTTGTTCCATCATCGCTCTCAAGTCTTCTGTACATTACTCCATCATGCAATTCTAGTCTTTCCCATTGTGCCTACATTGTCTTCAGAGCTTATGATCCAGATGAAACAGCTTCCCAAGATGGTCTGCCCTTTCCTTCCTCCATAGCTTTTATTAGAGGACCTATATTTGCATCTGCTACCTGTTCCAGCCTGATTTCTGGTGGACTCCACCCTGTTAGAAAGCAGCTATTCTGGGGCACAGGGATTTCGTTTTCTTGATTTTTTTAGTAGTAACTCTTACTTCCTGGTTTCCTTTGTTCTGGTTTTCATCTGAAGGTGGGCATGCACTAGGGTGGTCTTCATATCCATGGTTCATATATACACTATCCTGCCCCTTGGTATCTTTCCCTGCATCAGTACCCTCTTGTATCTGTTGTTCTTGCTGCTTCCAACGGGCCTTACATGGGTTCCTACTTAGTGCATCAGCATTCCCATGGCTCCGACCATGTCTTTGTCTTATATCCAGGTGATAAGATCCAGCTGTTCAATCCATCTTGCTACTTGCCCTGTAGGATTTCTAAGGTTCGTCATCCAGCTGACAGCAGCGTTGTCTGTTCTTAATATTACATTTTGACCATAAACATATGGATGGAAATTTTTCAAAGCTGTTACTACGGCCAGTAACTCCTTTCTTGGTGTGCAGTAAAATAGTTCATGTTTGTGAAGAGCCTTACTCATGTAGGCGATGACATTCTCCCTCCCATCGACTTCCTGCGAAAGTACTGCCCCTACTGCAAAATTGCTGGCATCGGTGTCCAAGATAAACTGCTTTCCGGGTATAGGATAAATTAAAATTGGAGATGTGGTTAGGGCCTGCTTTAAGTTTTCGAATGATTGTTGGCAAACATCGTTCCATGTGAATTTAGATCCCTTCTTACATGCATGATGCAGTGGCCTCGCAATATCTGCAAATCCTTGTACGAACTAACGGTAGTAAGAGCAGAGTCCCAAAAAGCTTCGGACTTCTTTAACACTTCTGGGCACTGGCCATTCTTGTACTGCTTTGATTTTGTCTGCATCTGTGCTGATTCCTTCCTCAGAAACAACGTTTCCTAAAAATTTGACTGATTTTTGAAAAAGAATGCATTTGGAAGGCTTTAGCTTTAGATTAGCCTCACGTAACCTGATTAATACGTGTTCTAATCTTTCTAAGGTTTCGTCTACGGTTGATCCAGGAATGATTATGTCATCTATATATAGTAAGCATTCAGACCATTGTAATCCTCGCAAAACATTTTCCATTAGTCTCTCAAAAGTGGAGGGGCTATTTGCAAGGCCAAAAGGGGTTACTTTGAATTGGTAAAGACCTTGACTTGTAGAGAATGCAGTTTTCTCACGGTCGTCCGGATGAAGGCCCACTTGAAAGAATCCTTGATTTAAGTCCAGGCATGAAAACCATTTCAAACCTGCCAACGAGTCCAAACATTCGTCTGTCCTGGTCAAAGGGTATGCATCTTTGACCAAGACTTCATTGACCTTACGGTAATCAATACAGAAACATGTACTGCCATCACGTTTCTTAACAAGCACTACGGGACTGAACAACGGGCTTTTGGATGGCTAGATAACATCCCTTTCGAGCATTTTTTGAATTTCGGTCTTTTCAATAATTTTCTTGCCTAATGGAAGCCTCCGCGGTGGCTGCCGTTCCTGTGTTAATCCTATGCAAAATTCTGTCCGTCCTTCCTAGGTCGTCCGCCAACTTGGAGAAAACATCTTGATATTTGATTAAAACGCTTTTCTGTTTCGATTTGTCCACATCTGATAAATGCACAGCGCTCCTTTCCCATAGGTCAGTCAGGTGTTTAGGAATTTCCTCTGTAGTACCGGTAGTGTCCATTGGCTCTTGTTTTACACTATTACACAAGCTAAATTGGGGCGCCCCCCCTTCTCATAGTAAGACTCACAATTTCCAACATACCCTTGGGCATGTATGATGACTGGCTCCTGGCTCAAATTAACCATCTGCATCATAATTCCCTGGTGGTGGGGGTCCAAGATTCCTCTAGTTAGGTAAGTTACGCTGTCGTTCCCAAAGTTTCCTTGTCGGTCTACAATTACCAAGCTAGCCAAATATTGAGAGTTTTCCACGTTGATTTCTAGGAACATTCTTGATCGTGGTGGTATGGTAACAGTATGTCGTGATATGACCCTGCATATCATATTTGCCTCTCCCCCAATCCAACATGGTATCTGGTTATCCATTGATATAAGAAGCTGTTTCCTATAATCAATTTGATCTGTGTGTTATAAAAGGAAATCTTGTCCTAGTATAGCGTCCTGCTGTATGTCCCCTACTAAAAAGTCAATAGTATATTCTAGATCCGAATCCCCTAAGGTTATTATATATGGTAAGTTTCCATAGAGCTTAATGGGGTTCCCATTTGCCGTAAATAACTTACATGAGATAGGTCCCAGTTTTACAACTTTTTTTCGTTTCTGTTACCTGTAAACATTTCTTCCTGCTCAAAATAGAACACGTAGAACCGTTGTCTACTAAAACCTGTAGCAATACATTATCTATAAAACATTTAGTATAAAATCCATTGTCCCATTTCCCCCCCGTATTTCCGACTTGACCTAATCTAAAATTTGGTAAATTTAAATCGCCCATTGACTCCAGGTCTAATAAGTCAATGGGGCATCGAAGTTTCCCTGATTCTTGTGTGATGAACCCCCTTTGTGATCGTCAGCCTTAAATTCCTTATTGGACGACTTTCTATTAATTTCCTCTTTACATTTAATATATATCGGGCATTTGCAAAAATAATCATTTGGGCTTTGACATATGTAGCAACGACCCTTATTTTTCCCAAATGAGTTTCTCCTCTGTCGATTCGGACTCTCATGGGCATTATTATAAGCGTTGCTTCTTTTGGTCTTGTCAGATTCCATTTGAGTTATACGTCTACTTAATCCGTGCAAAGTATCAAACTCCTCCTGCTGAGCAAAGCATTTATCCTCGGGTTCAGCAGACACCATTCTTACCGATTTTCTCTTTTCAGTAGAGTCTGACATTATTACTTCATACCTCTCAATGATTTCTACTGCTTCCGATATGGTTTTGCAATACTTACATTAGTATTTTAAATCTGGCGAGACCGATTTGTACAGTTTGATTTAATGACTTCCTGCGCCCTCGTGTCGAAATCCTTATAGGCCCTCTGTGCCATTTGTCTAAGGTCATCAGCAAGCGCTGCTACTGACTCCATTTGTGCCCTTTTCCTAGTTTCCAGACGGGATTCCCGAACCTTACCCCTAATCTTTGCACTAATATGCCGTAATTGCGTCTTTACGTTGAAGGCAAACTTATGTAAAATGTACGGGCTGGTCCCCTTAAAGCTGAAGCTAAAATTAATGCCTTCTCAAGATCCCTCCTGTTACTTATTGCACACAGATTTTTTTATCTTCTCCTTATAAGAGTTTTCTCCCATTTTCTACAGTTTGTCCTTTCCTATTTTAACTAATATCTTAACAGTTTTTCTTTCCAATTTGTTTTCTGAAGACAAATTACTTGTATTGTTCGAAAGTCAAATTGAAAGGTCATTTAATACACGTAGTTTTTTTAGTTGTATTAAGTGTAAAGCCTATCATTCGCTTGGTAGAACGAATATGAAATTATATTTATAATTACAAGCATATGTAATCGATACATTTTCAACTGACAATTTATCTTACCGGGAGAAAATGTAGACTGCCAATCATCTGTTCCTGATATCTGAGATTCCTGTCTACATCTCACTCCAGCATCCTCTGAGTGCTGACAATTATGGACCCCCCACCCTGCATTTTATAGAACTCTCTGTGCCATCACATTGAACATCATCTAATAAAATTTCACCAGAACCTTGTCCGTAATTTGCCCTTGCTACAGCTGTGCCTCCTCTAAAATTCAATACTACTACATTCAATCCTCATTACGTATTTGTGAGATCATCTTTTACATATTAATTTCTTCAAGTATACTACGTCAATATATGTAATTTATCGCGAATAAAATTGATTTAGCAGAGAAGCAATGTATGCGTCGATGCAAGTTGGTAAGAAATCATAAATGAATTCAACCATCTTTAACTAACTTTATCAACACAAATAACAACATTCTCTAATTCAACTTGTGATATCCTACGGCATATAACTGTGGCATCATTATCGTCCCATTTGTCATCACAAATTGTGCCCCTTACACCATTACGAATTATTTCCACTCGTCCTGTAGATTGAGCATTACCATTCACCAACACAATTTCTGAAATAAAATTCGTCTATGCACAATAAAATACTAAATTTATTTCTCCGTCTGCTTTTTACGGATTTTAAAAATATGTTTTAAGTCACAAACAAACGAAACACACTTTTAAAACCAGCACTTAACTAAATAGTAAACGAAGAAAAATCTTTATAGACTAACATTATGAGTGAAGTTGACTAAGCAGTAGGTGGAGAAAAATCTTTATGGATGGCCATTGGCGTTAGTAATTGGCCCGCAGTAAGTAGAGAAGAAATAGTTATGATGACCATTATGACAGATTTAACTCAGCGGTAAGTGTAGACAGAAATTTTTATGGATGACCATTGAGAAGTTGACTCGGTAAGTGGAGAAATCTTCATGGTTGACCATTATAAGAGATCTGACTCAGCAGTTAGTGGAGAAGGAAATCTTTATGGATGACCCTGACTCAGTGGTAAGTGCAGACAGAAATTTTTATGGATGAGAGATTTGACTCGGCGGTAATTGTAAAAAGAAATCTTTATGGATGACATTGAGAGATTTGACTCAGCGGTAAGTAAAGAAAGAAATAGTTAAGGATGACCTCGATAGATTTGACAAAACGGTAATTGGAGAAAGAAATCCTCATAGATGAATATTATGAAAGATCTGACTCAGCAGTAAGTGGAGAAAGAAATCTTGTGGATGACCGTTTTGACATTCCAGCAGCTCCAGCGTATGGTGTGTACATTTCACAACTTATACGTTATTCTAGATCCTGCGATCGGTATTCCGATTTTCTAGACGGATGTCTGCTATTGACTGCTAAATTACTCAAACAAGAGTTTGTTGTACCTATGTTGATGTTATCTCTCCAGAAGTTCTATGGTCGTCAACATGACTTAATTGATCGTTATAGGAAATCAGTGTTTCAAATACGATCTGAAATTTTCGCTGAGTCATAGGTAGTGTTTCCTATTTCTGGATTTGACTTTTCCCTTTACATGACAGTGAGTAACTCGACGGGTGTCTAATTAGAGGCAGGCACTGCTTACTCGTCCGGAGCACATGAGTGCACCCATGGTTTTTATTGGGTTCGGGTTACTCTCTTTCTGTGTGAATGTTTTTGGTTTTTGTGTTGTGTTTGTCTATATCCGGATTTGTAACTGTCCCTTGGCTTTTGGCTAATGTTGTTCGGTCGATTTTCTTTGCTATTTTCTTGTGGATGACCGTTTTGACAAGTTATAAATATACACCATGTAAGTGACTAAAATAAAGTGTATCATAATAGTATTGACAAGAACATCATGTCATAATCATATACCTATTTTGGCAACAGTAAATCATATGGGATGCACCCCTAATCAATATAATTACGCTATTGTAAATAATATGGAATATTATAGTAGCGTATAGGTGTAGCTTTTAGTATCGCATAATTTTGAAATTAACTTGAAGCTCTGACAAACATATACTCGTTTGCACATTTTTGAGTAGATTATTAATTGGACACTGTTGTAATATTCTTCGACTAATCGAGTCATGTCATATCATGTCAGGAATATTTTATTTTGTTCTGTCTAATTCAAATATATAGTGTTAAATAGTAATCAAATATTAAAATATTAAACTGTACGTCATGGTCTATATAGGGTTTGTGCACTATGGACAAAAATGTATGCTTAAATGTGTTTTTAACAATCGTGTTTATACATTATTGTTGTAATTTCGTACCTTGTCATAAATACTTAGTTTCATAGTTTTCATATTATATATAGTCATTTAAGGTTTTCAGTTAATAGAAAGTTATACTTGTAACCTAAAAACGTCATTATTCAATAGGAATTTACACACTGGGTCGTAACATTTCTTAGCGATTTATCATTCGTATAATATCAGACTTTTTCCGAATCATTTTATTAAATGGAATTAAGAGTATAACAAATATCTTTATAAAATACATTGCTCAGTGATCTCAATCGTAATAGATGCTGCTAAATGTAAATATGGCGTCGCTATAAATTTTGGGTTGTAAGGTGGTATAAATAGGGTTAAATTGGCAGTCGGGATTGAAATCTTGAAATACTCCCTATTCTCAAAATATCAAATCAGTAATCTGACGTTAAGACTAAATGAAGTTATTTTAATCGTTTCTAGCTTTTAAAATTTCAGTGTTTACCTTTTAAAGTATTACATTTCGGCCAAGATTTTGTTATCCACTGTCTACAGTATAAAATGTTTACTATTATTGAAACTGTAATAAATTATTAATACGTCTTAGAGACGTCACGTATTGCTCAAGTTTCTCAGAAAGGTAATTACTTCAAATTTCCAAAGTTATTCAAGTTTTACCCCATCATATTACTTCAGTTGTAGCGGTAAGGGTCGTTACAGCATTGATAACAGTTTTGGAACTGCAACTTGATTCGAACACATTAAAGGTTTGTAAAGTCTCCAATGTTTATCCTAGTCGAAAGGTCGCAGTATCGTTTCCTAAGATCATCATGATTGTGAAACATAATTTTTCTCACTTTATTGGTAAAGACATGTCCTAAGATGATGACAAAATTTCTGTCGAAAAGGCTTGATGAGTTTTTTTGCTTACAAATAGAGGTACGATTAACTATTATTATTGTTAAGTCGTTTCTTTTGTTCTTAAGAAATCTGTTTGAGATTTAATATTATTTTCATAATTTGCAATATTGTTAATTTTGTTTATACAGCAATTATGCAAAGCAAATGAATTCTTGAATTTTATCTTAATTACGTAAATTGTGCACAATAGTTGATACCATACCAGGTGTAAATGTAGAATTCCAAAAAGATATCTGGTATTCCAGATTACATAGAACTCCAGCGTCCTCGGAGTGTTGACAATTATGGACCCCCCACCCTGCATGGCTGCAGTTTTCTATAGAACTCTCTGATCCATCACACTGAACATTGTCTAGTAAAATATCACCAGAACCCTTTCCATAACTTGCCGAAAGTGTAGCTCTGCCTCCTCTAAAATATAATTATACAATATTTAATTCTCATTACATATTTGTGAGTATATATATTTTAATTCATATTATTTTACATATGAGAAAATTTGTTTCAACTTTACATCGGCAATAAGTCATCGTAAATATAATTGAATTAGCAGCGAAGCAATGTAAGCGTCGATGCAAGTTGGTAAGAAACCTTAAATGAAGTCAACAATCTTTAACTAAGTTTATCAACACCACTAACAATATACTTTCATTCAAAAGATGTCATATGGTTTACTTGTAATATCCTAACATGCGGCAGATAACTGTGGCATCATTATCATCCCATAGATCATCACAAACCATGCCTCTTACACCATTGCGAATTATTTCCACTCGTCCAGTGTTTTGAGAATTACCATTTACCAACTTAATTTCAATACCTGAAATTATTATTTTTCTATGCACAATATAATTTAACATTTTTTTACTATCTGTTTTTAACGAATTATTTTGTAATACAGTTTTTTAACACAAATGAGCAGAATTTGTTTATTTAAAACATTATTGGTTACCAACAGGAAGTCACACAGTGCAGTGAACGTTTGCGTGGAATCATTTAAAACTAAGTCTTCTCTGAAATGAGAAAGTCTCTTTTTCTCAATCGTGGGATTTTCATGCATTTCTGTCATTTCTGCTTGATTTTGTTGAAAGTATGGAAGATCATAAGTTGCATCAAAGAAACTATGAGGTCTTTGCATAGAGTCTATGATGCAGCAGTTAAGATCACACATTGTCTTGCTATAGAAAGTAAGATCCTAGATTAAATTTAATCTGTGCTGGTACATCTGAAATAAAAATAAGGATCAGTTAATGTTTAAAAATCCGTAAATAAATCAAATCCCCGATCTGATTATATTTAATCGCGACTGTTCAAAGTGTAACCCTCAATCGGATTATATTTAATCACATTCTTTGGAACATTTTATCCAAGTTCCATGTTCATGTTAAAATTATTGATACCAGTGTTTTCGATTAATTTTAATCCATTTTCCTTATAACATATAGTTTGATTATATTTAATCACACACCTTTTGTTGCATTCATCTGATTAGATTTAATCAACGAGTTGGAATGAATAAAACACTTGAAATGATTTTGTGAATTGGATTAAATTTAATCCAATATGATATAATATAAATCCATTAGGCTTTAGGTATTGAAAGAAGTTTAAACAAAACCTATATTAAACTATAATATAAAGCTTCGCGGAGCGCAGCATGATACCTACCGCAACATGTCGAACCCTCAACGTTTTAGGCCCAATATGGATAGTACATTGCTCTGGACACATGCAGCCCAAAATCGATCCCGTTCATCCTTTAATGGTATGAAACATTCGTGTAAAATTTCACAGCATTTGTTAAGCCACAACAAAAGTTATTGTGGGAACAAACAAAAAAGAAGCATTTTTGGCCCCTAATTTCTAAACGTAAAAAGGGGGGACCCCCAAAATCAATTCCATCCATCCTTTTGTGGTACAGAAAATCATTGTCAAATTTCATAGCAATCGGATAACTAGAACTAAAGTTATTGTGGGAACACTGAAGTTAACAGACAACGACGACGACAACAACAACAACGACATCATCATACCATAATACGTCGCAAATTTTTTTGCGGTCGTATAAAAATGATTTCTGAGAAAAATGCCATATAAAATATAAGAAATAGATAATAACAAAGCAAAATATGACAGAATAACTAAAACGATCACAAAGAATACCCCATATTTATATCTCATACAGTTCCTAGGGCCATTGTTCGATATAAATTAATAAAATTAGCAAAATATTGAAAAATGGCCGTGGACTTTTCTAATAAGCAAACACAAAAGCATGAACGTTATTTGTTATTGGTCTTGCATTCTGACGTAACACATGCATAGTTTTAAAAATTATCATCAAAGACGCTTTGATTAATAAAACAAGAGTTAACAGTAAAGTATGTATCGCCTGCTGGCACCATCGTAATACCAAGTTATTCAACTATTCATTCATTATTCCTCGACATTTTACTGTGGACCAACTAAAGTGATTCTAGATATATCATAGTCATTGAGAAACAGACTTAGCATAAAAGACTGAACACAAAAAAAAAACAATATTAACAGTCATTTAGTGAAGAAATGTCAAGGTGAGGGACGCAAAAACCCTAATTTAATTCATCGATATCCTAAATATCAGATGCCTAGCTATTATACTTTTCAAGAAATTCATTTTCCACAAAAGTCTTACAAATAAGTTTACAACCTAAAAAAAGACCTAAGTTCACAAAGTCACTGAAGCGTGAAAATGGTGTCAAGATCACATGGCATGGTAACAGTTACGTGACAGTTGCGTAGACCATAACCTCAACTGTCTGTATACAAAATATTAGATGACTAGCTATTATACTTTTCAAGAATTTCATTTGTCAAAAAAGTCTTACAAAGACGTTTTTGCCCTGAAAAAAGACCTAAGTTCACAGAGTCACTGGAGCGTGAAAATGGGGTCAGGGTCACACGGCATGGTAACAGTTACGTAGACCATAACCTTAACTGTCTGTATACCAAATATCAGAAGCCTAGCTATTATACTTTTCAAGTAATTCATTTTCCCCAAGTCTTACAAGAAAGTTTACGCCGCCGCCGGAAAGTAATGTCTCGCCTTCCGCGACTATTCGTCGCAGGCGAGACAAATTCAAATACACCAGAATAATTTTACCCGGATAAACGTAAAACCCCTAGACCATGTAGACTGGGTATGATATTTATTGAATCTTTTGGGGGATTTTTATTTTTACGTTAACGCCAACTCGTATAATGAACACACATTTAACATTTGTTTATGTTAATTGTTTGGGTTTTTTTATATTTTCGTTACACTTTGCAACTGGCTAGAGTCAGTTACACTCTTTCCAAGTCTTGTTTTGGTGCATTGAATATCAATGCAAATCATATAATAAAAGCGAAGTATTTTCAATAAACTAGGACAGTGTAATTGCTATATACTTGTCCAAATCATGCAACACAATAATTATTGTTTTGCACCTAATAAATGTAATTATGATTTTATCAAATGTAAATTCTAAACAATTACCTTTACGTTTGTAAATAATCCATCCGCCATTAATATTTTTTTGTTTATCGGTTAGTTGAGCGCTTTAACTCGTATATATATTACATCACAAGTAAAGCGTGTCTGTGATGGAAATATGACCGCCTTTTTTAACATTCCATAAGGTCGATGTAGCACTTAATAAACCTGATTTAATATATTAAAATAACATGTGATGACAAATCACAATTTTTGGTAACGCGTTTAACCGTATGATCTATTTATACCATGATAGCTTATGTTTTGCGTAAACACAATCCTTTAATACTTCATAATGGCTAGACGCTTTAATAGAAATCTTAAATAGAAACAGAAAAAGAGATAAGCGTAACAAAACAGTCAAGAAAGCCAAAAAATAGTGAAGAACTTTTCAGAATACAATCTTTCTGAAAATGAATATCTTTTATTATCTAAAGAGTTAAATTTATTCCTATACTCCTAGCATAAAAAGCTTAAGAAAAAAACTTTATGAAAGACTTATCTGAATTTGAACGCAAAATGCGTTGTCAGTATTTATTCAATACTGAAGCATCCATTTTATATCAATAGTGGATATAAACCAGATTATTCTTGTGAATGTCTAGTCAACGTTGAAGGTCTGTACATGCTCTTACTTAATAAACCAGGTACAGCGAATTATATTTAAAAAAAACCTATAACCATATGTATTATTACTTATTATGAAAAGATGGAACACTTGGTACTAGCACGGGTACTAGAGAGATACTAATCAAGTATAAGAGTTACGACTATTCAATCATCAGAAACAGAAAAAAATTATTAATGTGGCATTCGAATCGAGTCCATAAACCATAAATAAGAAGAGAAACGACACTATTCACTATAAAGTTATAAAACACACATAAAATTCAATAAGCAATACGCATGTCGCTAAAATCCGGGAAAAGACAGTACCAGTACTCTATGATAAACCTTTATTTGTACTAATCTGAGAGTTGGATGCTGATGATGTCAGATGTCATTTTTAAATCGATTCTATTGTCGGTTAGCAATCAATAACCTTGACACATTCTTTATATGCGGAGGTTCAAAGAATTCGATAAATATTTCTTAACTGCTTAAATTCTGATTTGTGCAAAGTAGTTAAATACGACGGCAAAACTTTTTGCGATCGTTCAATGTTATGGCGATGTCGTCGTTGTCATTATTTTCACTGGGAACATTTGGCACTAAAGTAATTTTGGTGGATTGTTAGGAAATTTTGATATGATGTTTCTATCCATTAAAGGAAGCTTCCTTTTAAATATAGGTATTGGGAACCCTGCCAGTTTAGAAAAAGGGACTAAACGGGGCTAAAATGTTTGTATTGACAAAACTTCTGTGGAATGTTTTTTCTTCGTCCGATTTTGAAAATTCTTTTTAATGTATTCCTCATTAAATCCTCTCAACTAAATGTACGATCATGTGTCATAGTTTTTGGTGATTTTTGTTACGTTACAATGCTACAAGGGGTCAAAGATGGGCCACGCCCGAAAAATCAACTTGTTTATTTGTGGTCCGATTTTCAAAACCTTTTTTCATTGGAATCCTTGTGAAAATCCATTCCTTTTGAGAAATTAGGGGTCAAAGGGGCCCAAAACATCATTTTAAAATGTTGATACGTGCCAAACGTTGATATAAGTATGTCAAATATGCATTTTTCATTTCAAAAATTCAGAAATTGTGTACAAAATTCAGAACAAAAAGAAATATTTTATTAAATCTTGTTGCCAAAAAGTATCCCAGGTTTTCTAGTTTGTCGAATGAATCCAAATTGATTTTTTTACTTAGTAATGAGGACACTGACATTCTAGCAGCCACTGCCAGATTTATATTAGATAAAGATATTGTAAACTAAAATTTACAGTGGTGTTTAGATTTTCAATATTATATTACTATGAACATTAATAATCCAGTAAATTGTCTCATCATGTTGTCTTATGTATAATTATGTGTATCTATCAATTATTCTTTTCCTCTTTTTTGTACAACTGTCATTGATCACAGTGGGCTCCTGATTTGGAAATAAAAGATATGTTATGTTATGTTATTCTTATCATTTCTTACTCTTGTCAGTAAATCCACTAGAAGAAGAATCATTTTGTGTCCATCTCTGTAGCTGTCCTCTGTCGTTTTTAACATTTAATTATGCATGAAATGAACTTCTTTTTTAAAATCAAATTTTATGAAGGCATATCTTTTGTTTGTTGTGGTCATATTTTACTAATGTTGTTTTACATGTACTTAGAACATATTTATTACTTACTCCAGCGACAAACCTCTAGCAAATTGATCAGAATGATCAAGCTGTATGATTGACATCTCTTATCAGCTTAAAAATTTAACTCCCAAATGAGATACTAGAGGAGTTTGTTACAAAAATAATTAAAGGTCAGAGAAGTCATTGAAAACATTAGCAGACAAATTTATCATTATGAGATTGTGAAAACAAACATAAAATTTTTTGCTTTTTATTTACATTATTTCATTAATAAGCACAAGTTAAAAGTATTAATTTTAACATTTTAATTTTTAAATTATATTTTTTTTGGTAATTATTACTCTTTTCTTTAGTAATTCATATATAGGCCCGCCATCATCAGGGATTGTCCTATATAATGCTAAATAATTTAGTGTCTCATCTTGGTCAAGGTTAGAATATCTGACAAATTCTTGCGCCTTGTATAAGCAATAATGGGAGTTTCCTTAAATATCCAACTACAAACCACCATGTGCAAACCTCTCAATGCTGGAGAATCACATAATAACAGATTACACAAGTTCTTTTTTTCTCAGTATTTTATTTTATATTAATCACATCTGTCTGAATCAAGTTAATCAATATCATTATGCATTTTCAAGTTATGTAATTTCCATTGAAACAATTAATATAATTTTAATAATACAATGTAAATATAAATAAAGATAACAAAATAAGACATGGATTGGAATGCAACACCACGTGTAACAGTTGACCTTATCATGCTAATAATGAGGTCATGATCATGATCTGCAGCATGCGAGATTTTATCAGCAAGTGTTGACAAGTTTATAGGCTTATTTAATTTGTAAAAACACATAACCAGAAAGTAAACGCCCACAGCTTTGAAAAGTAGAGATTTGTCGCAGGAGTATACTGTGATTGATATCTTGACAATTTACCTGTTTTAATGTTTAAGCTAGAAAATCATATTTATACACAGATTAAACCTTATGAATTGTTTTTATGTAATTTAGATTAACAGCATTTATATGCATGTATATATATATAACTATTTACAACTTGTAAAGAGATCTTGGACCATCTTGCATTGTCAGATATGATTTTGTAGCATTGATCTTTACATTACCATTTCTGAGTTCTGTACCTGATTTAAATGATGCCTGGTCAATTTTCAATTCGTGCTGGCATTATAATTTTTATTTCAATGTAGTATTTTTTATTTCTCATTTGTATGTAATTTATATTTGAAATAAAATATTTATGTAGAGTATATTCAGTCTAGACATGCTGGATGAGTCTCTTATCATGCATGTTTGTACATGGGATTGATCTACTTAAGTGTGATCAGTGAAACGTAAAATCATTTCACCTTAATGATGTTAATGAACAGAAGAAATGAAGACCTTATTGCTTGGTACAGACATTTAAAACAATGGAGGATTGAAACATGTGTCATTATATGCATACATATACATGGATTACGTCATTAATCTAAATATTTACAACTTAGAAAATGATCCAGTTCAAGGTTGTCATATATACAAGTCATGCAAAGTTGATAATGTCACCAAGTGCATTTCTTTTGCTATGTAACCTTTCAAAATCGGGAAGTATTTGGGAACGTTTGTTAATCTTAGGTGATAAGAATGTTGCGGTTACAGTATCAGAGATTTATTTATGTTATTACATTTCAACTCTTGAATCAATGAGGAACATGACATGCTATAATTTATCATAATAAAGACATAATAACATGTTTAAGGCATTGTGTGATATTAAAGATCAATTTACTATCATATGGAGAAATGTGAGACTTTGTAAAACTGCAAAACAAAATATTTTTATTTATATATTTTAATACCCCCACTTCAAAACTTCAAAACTTAGGGATATATATTGATTGGGGGGTACCTACTTACCCTTCCGAAACCCCTCAATGTATTTTTAATTTTTATGACATGCTCAACTATAGTTGGGGGGGGGTATATTGTTTTACCCCTGTCCGTACATCCGTCCGTCTGTCCGTCCGTACGTCCCGCAAGTTTTCCGGACTTTATTTCCACATGCTTGCAGATTTTGAGCTGATTTGTGGTATGCGAGTCGATCATGATGAGTTACAGATCTAGTTCGCGTTTCGTTCCGGTCCGTTGATTTTGACTGAAATTATGACACTTGGACTTAGAAAATTTTATGAAAATAACAGTTTTCTGTAATTTTTTTCTGCAATTTTGATTAAAGTCAATTTGTCCATACATCGCGGGGCATCATCTGTGTCTTACAGACACAGACACCTTAGCTATCCGTAGTTTTATGGTGGCGATGATTAAGTCTTACTTTAAACATTGTATAATGTGAGGCGGGGGCATTACCTTTTCTGGTTATCCGATTAATTTTAAGTGGTTTCCTATAGCAAAACATGGACTAAGCCATGTACGCATCTCTTAACTCGCCTCTGCAACTCCTGCTAAACCAGAACCCTCACAAAGTCTGTACAAATCTATCACAAACGGGATGAATTCAACTCTCCAATAGTCAACTTTTCCTTTTTGTGTAGCAACATTCAGAATTAAAGTCGTCTCTTTTATCGTAAATTTTATACTGAGATGACCACCCGGGTAAAATTAGACATGTAAATCGGACCCACACTAAATCGATCGTTGGCAACGTGACGGCTGTGCTAAAACAAGCAGGAACTGCTCACTCTGCCGGAGGAACTAAGTTCACTGTCGTTCAAGTTGAGTTAACGTTGCTGATAGTAGTTTGGTTGTTACATGTGCTTTTGTTGGTTTTGTGGTTTGTTGTGATATTTTTATGTCTACCGATTTTCGGATTAACGATATTTGATTGCCCTTTTGGTACACCTAAAGGTACAAAATAGCTATTTCCATGTTTTGGTATACAGAATAAAAACTATAGCAGATAGAGAAAGGTGATTGCATGCTGAAACCTTAATAAGCTCATTAAGCTCCACAAAAGTCGTTGTCAGGTGTTCTTTGATAGGGGTTATACCTTTAAGGTAAACGATGCAGGCTCTGGGAGCCCCTTGTTGGGGTATCCCATCGCAAAACATAAAGCAATATGTCCAAAAGACATAATGGCCCATCTCACAACATTTATTTTTCCGCGCACAATCACCAAACAATGACGTTGATTTCAAGAGTATAATTTTATGATGATTAAATAAGTTATAAAGTTTCATGATACCATGCGTCCTACAAGGTAAAGTAACTTCAACCTTTACATGCTTTAGGTAAACCTAAGTATGAGACCCCATTTTCTATGATAAATCAACAATGAAGTTGATGACAGGCACAATTTTATGATGATTTTTGTTTTTTATATACTGATGTATACGTGTATAGTTTCATGATGGTACCACACTTCATTCATATGGCACTATTTCAGGATTGGATTTGAATTATATACATTTGATTTAGACCTTGTGCCGATTGCAGAACGGCAAGCAGCGCCTACTGGCTTCGTTGAAGGCTGCTGGCGGTTTTCCATTGTGGTTTTTCTAAATTACCGCTTGTTATGTGAGCTGTGTCGCGTACACTTATTCCACATCTCATTATTTTCTATTCAACCTATAGGTAAACATAAGTATATCACCCCTTTTTCTGTGATCAATCAACCATGAAGTTGATAAGACAGGTACAGTTTTATGATCATTTTTGTTTGTTTTAAAATACCCTATGTATATGTGTACACAGTTTTATGATGATACCACACTTTTTTCGTGGTAAACTTCAACCTGCAGGTAAACCTGATTTTGAACGGACCGACGAACAAACCTGAACACTATATGCCCCTACTTTCGGCATAATAAGGGCATGTGTCTAGCCTCTTCGAGCCACGAACGGCTCATAAGGTGTTGTCGTCATTTGATTTCCTCAGAGTATGACCAATCTACCTCCATTTTCTGCACCTGATGATCTCTGTAACTGGGAAAGTTAAGTCATCATTACTGATCTTAGTTGGCCAGTTGTGGAGTATTCGTCTGAGGCATTTTATTTCGAATGTTTTTAAGCTGATGGTGTCGCTGTCATTAAGTTTCCACATTTCCGCCCCATAAAGTAGTAATGACATGACATTTCTTTTGAAAACTCTTGCTGCATTTTGTTGACTTCAATAGAGGGTTAAGGTTGGCAAAGGTTTTTTGCTAGACTTAGTCTGTGTTTGATGTCTTCTGTAGTTACCCCTGTTTTGTTGATGATAGCAACGAGGTCTGTAAAAGTGTCGACATCATCAACACTTTTCTAATGTATCTTGATGGAACTTGTCTCCTTGTTGTTCAACCATAACACTTTGGTCTTTTTTGTGTTGATCTGGAGTCCCATTCTTTAAGCATATTTGCATAATCTCTCATTCTTTTCTCGCATATGTTGGTATTTACTAGACAGGAGCGCAAAATCCTCAGCATAGTCTTAGTCTTCCATCTGGTTGGTAAACATCTTATTCCAGTCTTTTTTCCCTCAGTTGTTTTTCTCATAATCTAGTCTACAGCAATGATAAACAGGAAACCCGACATAACACATCCTTGTCTTACACCAGTCTTGACAGTGAACCAATCAGATGTCTGCACGTTGTTAATGACACAGCTAGTTATACCGTTGTATCTTCCCCGGATGATGGCAACAAAGAGATCAGGAATTCCATATGACTACAGAATCTTCCAAAGCTTGTCTCGATGTACACTGTCAAAGGGTTTCTTAAAGTCTATGAATTGTATGTACAGCGATGATAGCCACTCTATGCTCTGTTCAGCAATATTTCGAAGAATGAAGATCTGTTCGTATGTCCCCTGTCCCTTTCTATAAGATTCCAGCTCATTTCTCAGTTTGTCCTCTATCACTTATATTAATCTCTCAATAAGTACTCTACAGAAGACTTTTCCAGTAATGAATAGTAGAGAAATTCCCTTGCAGTTGTCGCATTAAGTAAGGTCACTTTTGTTCGGTGTTTTGACTATCATTGACTTTTTGCAGTTATCTGGTATTTTACAGGTTCTTACGTTTTCAAACAAGTGCAACAGTTTCTTTGATGTTATACTACGTCCAGCTTTCAACAAGTCTCCACTGATGTTGTCAACAAATGCTCCTTTACCTTTATTTATATTTGAGAGATTACTCTTTCTTTATATTGATGATGTCTTTCACTGAACAATTCTCAATTTGGTGACTTTCTCCATCTTATATATCCTCAGGAACTTGAGACTAAGGATACTACGGATTCTAGAAAGTCTGCTTCATATTTAGATTATATTGAAATTGACTCTCAAGGAAAACTTTCAACAAAGCTCTATGACAAACGTGATGACTTCAACTTTCCAATCGTCAACTTTCCCTTCTTGTGTAGCAACATTCCGTCCGCTCCCGCTTATGGTGTTTACGTATCTCAATTGATTCGTTATTCCAGAGCATGCGGGACTTACATCGATTGCCTTAGCAGAGCGTCACGTCTGACACAAAAAATGCTCACACAGGGTTATGTTGCTGTCTTCGCTCAAGAAATTTTACGGAAGACATCATGCGCTTATAGAAAAATATGGGATTTTGATCTCTCGGATGAGGGCAGATGTTGGTTTGTCATGGGTTTTGTTTTGTCTTTCTTTACCGGATTTGACACTGAATTGACTGTTGGCAACGCGACGGGTGTGCCATAGCAAGCAGGAACTGCTTACTCTTCGGAGCACCTGAGTTCACTCTCGTTACGACTGGAGTTCGCGTTGTTGATTAATATTCAGTGATTTTTGTTTTTCCATGTTTTACATGTTGTCTTTTTTTCCGTTCTTGTTGGTGTTTACAGGTTTTGTCTCTGCCCTTTCGGACTTTTGACATTCGGATACCCCAATGGGGGTACCTCTGCTTATTTCAACGTGTCCAAAGCTTGTTCTATCTCTTATTTTCCTGTGAAGGACTGGTGTTAGTTTCCTCGATCATGTTGCCATCAAACTCATACTCATCTACATCATCGTAACATTGGTTTTCGACATTTAAAACTTGCTCGAAGTGTTCTCTCCATTTTTCGAGTTTCTAATACCTCTATGAGCAGGTTGCTATTCTCATCTATCACTCCAGCTGCTGATTGTCGATTGTCTTTTCTTATTACAGATATTCTTAGTAATTCTGTGCAGGGTTCCCATGCCATTCCTCCTCGATGCATCCATGGCGTTCTCAGGTGTAGCGCTTCTTTTCACTTCTCTGTCCATTTCTTTGTACCTCTGTTTTTTAATGGCACGTATCCTCTCAGATTTTGTACAGTTCACTTTATTCTTCATCTTTTTTCTACTGTCTATAGGTTTCCAGGTTTCACTGCTTATCCACTCTTTCTGTTCTTTTCTTGCCTAATATGTTTTCAGCTGCCTCTGTATAAACTGTGGCAAACTCCTTCCACTCTTTTTGAAGATCTTCATCTGCCTGATATTGCCTCTTTTTTTCTAAAGCTGCAAACCTATTCTTCACTTCTAATGTGAACTGTTTCCCGATTTCGTTCATTTTAAGAGTGCAATATTAAAAGCTCTCCTTCTGCAGAAAGGCTCTCCTAGTGCAGTTGTTCCTCGTTTAGTGCAATGACAAGATTGTGGTCAGTACCTGCATCTACCACTCTCATAGCCCGGACATCGGCAAGAGATCTTCTATATCTGCCATTGATGATGAAGTGATCAATCTGGTTTTTAGCTCACCTCACAAAAGTGACGGGGCTTATGTTATACCCAGAGCGTCGGCGTCGGCGTCCGGATCAACATACAGAAGAATGGTTAAGGTCCATACACAATTACTGTCAAGTGCCACTTCAACCATATTGGTATGGTAGTTGCACCTAGTGATGCTAAGCACAATGCATTCTTCGGATGCTGGCTGTGACCTATATTTTCCGCATGAATGACCACTTACAGAAGAATAATTTAAGTCCATTCCTGCTTACGGCCAAGTGCAACATCAACCATATTGGTACGTTAGGTGCACCTAGTGATGCTAGTGATTCTCAATATTAAAGCACATAAGAAATAGATCGCCAAAATCACTTCAATCTGCTTAAAATCGTTTTCGGCCGGAGGGCTTCGTCCCCTGGACCCCCTACCAAGGCTCTGCCCTGGACCTCTTGGGGGCCTTGACCCCTTTCCGTTAGCTAGGGGCTTACACATTGTCACATCCCTGTCATAAATCCCAGGAACTTGAGATAAAATTCACTACCGATTCTAGGAAGTCTGCTTCATATTTAGATCTTCATCTAGAATATAGACATCAACAAAACTCTATGACAAACGTGATAACTTTAGCTTCATGTGCGCTCATAGACAAATGTGGGATTTCTATCTCTCAGATGAGTACAGATGTTGGTATGATTGATTGATTGATTGTTATCTGCTTAATGTCCCGATGACGAAATTTCAGTCATAATCGATCATAATTGGGACATAAACTAGTTGTTATATATAAATAAAAGGATGTTGGTTTGTAAAAGGGTTCTATTTCCTTTACCGGATTTTACACGCTGAATTGACAATAAGCAATTCAACGGGTGTGTTGCAACAAACAGAAACTCCTAACCCTTTCGGAGCACCTGAGTTCACTCTCGTTACGACCTAATTTTGCGTTGTTAATTGATATGCGGGATTTTTTGTGCGTTTTTATGTTGTCAGTTTCTAATAGCTGTTGTTTGTATCCCGCTAAGCGATTTTCAAACGTCTATATTTACTATTGTGTGATTTTTTTACAGTAAGATCGGAAAAACGACATTATCTTTTAAGAAGAAAACAGGCCTTTAAAATGAGCTATTCTATGACAATTTTAGCGGGAAAATGACAAAATAATGGGCAGAATTGAGAACTGCTATTGAGAAAAAACGTGGCGAGAACTACTCTCGGACTTTTGGCATCCGAATTTTTTGGTACCTCTCTGCTACTCTCATTAAAGACGATTTGAGACCCCCAACCACTGTTGTCTTAAGTCTCAATTCATTTCAATAGGCTTTTTATTAAAAAAAAATATTCTGAAATAATCGAGATAGTTTTTAAAACTTTCTATATTGTTATGCCCCTACGACGAGTTTTCGTATGGGTGTTGTGGTATTAAGCTATAGTTGTTTATTATTCATTTCTGTCTATACATCTGTCCGTTCAAGTCAGTAAATCTTTATAACTCCTGTACTTAGTTCGTAATTTTTTTCAGAATTTGTTGTACATGTGAATTTTACCCTGTTTGGAACTGAGACGATATGAAAATTCCATAAAGCATTATATGAGACCTTTGAATGTCTTAACGTTAGTAACCTTCCTACCTATCCTTCGGGCGAAGCATAAGGTCACCACAAGATCTCTCCATTCAGTTCGATTCTTTGCCTTTTTCTCTGCCTCACCCAATGTCATTTTCACGTCTTTCAGCTCGTTATCCACAGTCTTTCTCCATGTCAACTTTGGTCTGCCTCGTGGTCTTTTGCCCAGTTTTGTCCATCTTAGTGCCGTTTTGGTGATGTTTGTGTTTGGCATTCTGCGGACATGGCCAAGCCAACGGAAACGTCTCTGTTTTATTTGCTGGACAATACAGATACGTTAGCAAGCCAGGATGATTTGGTATGCCAACATGTATGTCCTAAGCAATTTTCAGGCTTGCCAAACTAATAATTTCTGGGGTTTTTTGTTTGACTATACCATTGACAATGATTGAACGAAAAGGGAACTTATCATGGTATACATATGTGAAAGACTTATTCCCGGTCAAGATATTATTTCTGACACAGATTATGATGTCGAAAAGGCAAGACTGATTAAATGATAGATTGATTGAACTGGGGAAAGAATTTTATTAACACCTCACTTTGATTATGAAACTCGTAATTATTGCAAAATTTAGAATATCAGTCCAATTTTTAGAAGTAGAGCAAGGAAGATAAAGAAAGATTCCTCGTTAACAATGTGTTTGTACTTTTTTAAACAAAATAATAATTACGATGAATGTTATACCTTGTACATTGCGGCCAAAATCTTATATTTAGAAATAAACTAGTGTAAGATTCTAGCGTAAATTAAAAAAAACTAAGATTAAGACAATTTAATTAAGATCACCGACAAATTTTCGGCCAACTTAAAGTCTTATCTCCTTAATTAAGCTGTCATCAGAGACTTGTTCGTTGTTTTTTGCCTTTTCTGTTAATTAAGTCGCCCAAAACGTAGTTTGGGAGACTTATTGTTTTTGCGCCCTTTCTTTTCTTAACTTGCTGATGAAATTGTCCGACGCAGTTTGAGAAAACGCTTTGACCAATCAAAATGAAAGTTGCTGAGGTGGTCGGGGGTCGCTTAGAGGTGTGGAAAATGCTTTTGGAAATTTTCAAGATGGCCGCCATTTTCTCACTACATTCCTCCCCCCCCAAAAACATTATCTGTCCGATTTCAATGAAATTTTATTTCTAGGTACATTTTGATATCCTGATTTGAATTGAATACTATCAAAGTCAATTTTGGGCGACTTCTGTGTTGACATCCCAACACAAGTTTACCTAGTTTTGTTTTGTGTTGCATATCATTTAATTGTGATTTATTTAGCTTAAAAATTGACTTACTTAGATTGGAGACCTGTAGAGAAATAAAACATTTTAAGACCATATAATATATGTAAAATAACTAATATTTGTATAACATTTTACGAGATAAAATAAATGATATTGATGATAAAAGTAAACGAAAATAAAACACTTATTCCAGATTTGAAAAAGCCCTAGCTTTCTAATTCGAACTTTGAAAACTGACCACAATATAAAATTACAGATACAAAATGGAAAGCATTTCAAATTTCCCCGAAAAGAAAAAATGTAGTCTTTGATGACGAGTAATTTTTTAAATGCACTTATACATGTAGTTTAAATATTATGAGGAAATCTTAATTAAATAGCATTTCTTCTGGTTTACTAATTTCAATGAAAATGAAAAAGTTGTTTATTTATTTACCCTGCAACATCAACACAAGACTCTTTATCTAAACGTATTGACCTGAAGAATGAGGACCCTTATTTGTTTGCTTGCATATATACATAATATGTGTATGTATAGAAACTTCTATCCTCGCAAGTCTGTTTTATGTATGTCTTAATTTATTTTGTTCATGTATTTCACAAACTTAAGGTTTAATGGCAATCAAGCGGGGCTTGGTTTTTGTGTTAACAACATGAGGAACATACCCGTAGCCAGGGGGGTTTTGAGGGGTTTGGACGAATCCCCCCCCTTTTGGACAAAAAAATTAAAATATAGGTAAAAACAAACTGAAATTTGGTTAAGCACTGTTAAAATAAGGAATATTTTGAAAATCGAACCCTCGATCGAACCCCCCCCCCCAAAAAAAAAACAAACAAAAAATTCTGGCTACGGGTATAATCGACATGGATATGGAGTAAAGATTTGATTAAGGAAGCAACCATTTAACTTGAATGGTGGAGGGGGAATGGTTGATATCCCCGCTTAAAAAGTGGTGGGTGTATATAGTAATAGGGGTGACCTTCCTTGTTTTCGTCCTTCCGTTACAAATTTGATACGCATCTCTTATACGCTACTCCTCCTGAATCGATTTTCATGAAACTCACTTCATATCTTTTGTGACAAAATGTAGATGTGCACCTTCCTTTTAAAATTTTATCAGATTGAATTTAAGGTTTTCCATAGCAGAACCTGGACCAAGCCATCACACCAAATAAATAATTTTTGAGGTGCATGTCTCAACAAAATCTGTTTTTACAAACTAAGATAGGTAATAAATTTTAGTTTTAATTTTCTCAGTTACAAAGCAATATATTTCTTGACTCGATATCAAATTCGTAATATTTTGGATACCCCCACCCCTTCCCGTTTAATCCTACAAAAACAATAGTAATTGACTTTTTATATCAGAACAGTGTCTTACAATGCATTAAACATTCATATTTATTAAAATTAAACTTCATATATTTAAACGTTTGTTTGCGTATTATGTATTAATTTACTTTGTGACCATTTGTCCAATATTTTTACTTGAATGAAAACTGCTTACATTGGCATTTTGTAATTGAATTTTTCACCCTTGTCGTAACGTGCACTACTAACCTTTTTACTGAAATATTTGGGAAAGGTTTGTTTTAAAATTATGACTGTCGATGCCAAACAAGAAACAGACAAGTAAACAGGATGTTGCGGTCACAGTAATAGTACAAATTTCCACTTCTATATATGTGAAACCACAAAAAGTTATTAATCATGTCAATAACAGTAGATTTATAGGCAGAGAGTCAATTTAAATTGAAAAGTCATAATGTTATACTATTTGTTGAAGGAATTAAAAACAAGAAGTGGCGGAAACATTTTTATAAATAACATGTTTTTATTAAATACAGGTAATAACAAACTTCCGAACTGTGGAGATTTTTATGATTTTCTTTGAAAGAAGCCGTTGTTTTTACCAACTAGTCCGTTTGTCTTGTTTGTCCCGTGACATGAAATTTAAGAGAAACATCATATCACAGATAAAAGTTTGCTATGACATGATAGTTTTTGAAAATCGGAGTAAGCGCCCAACCATTTAACTCGAAAATGGGTTGACCTGGCAGAATGATTTTGTTTTAACCTCAGCCGATTTACTATTTTTTAAAATAAAAAATTCGAATTTTTTAATAGCCCTCCTTTTCAAAGTTAATTGGCCGTTCTCGAAAATAAAACATGTATGTAGAAGATGACGAAAGGAAATTTTTCGCCATCTGTTAAGGGACCTTAGGGACTTTATTCAATAATCACTACAAAAGCGGATCCAGGGTTTTCTTTGGGGGGGGGGGGGGCTGAATGCCATTAAGTGACGATAACATTTTAAGTTCACGATCATTCTGCAAGATTGAGGAAAAAACATGAATTGTGTTTACATAGAACCGACTTATTTCTAACCTGCTGCATTTGAATGAAGGAGTTATTCAGCAAGCAACGCTATACACTAAGTGCCAAATTCTGCGAAAAATTATGTCCACCAATATAACCAAATATTTATGTTTTGGGTAGGAGGGAAGAAAGCAAAGAGGTACCAATGGGCATTCGAATGTCAAAAGTCCAAAAGGGCAAAGACAAAACCAGAAACAGAAACGAGAACAAGAGGAAAAACACAAAGCATAAAAACACAAAAACAACTGAATTGCAATTAACAACGTAAACTCAAGTCGTAAAGAGAGTGAAGTCAGGTGCTCCGGAAGAGTAAGAAGTTCTGCTTGCTATAGCACACCCGTCGCGTTGCCAATGGTCAATTCAGCTTGTTAAATCCGATAAAGGAAAACAAAACACTACGACAAACCAACATCTGCACTCGTCTGAGAGTAAGTTAAACATTTCGATTTTTGCTCCGATACCAACAACATTTACATCAAATCTAAACAAAAAACATGCACTAGTATTCAAAGCCTTATTTTTGTTTATTCCTATGCATTCTTCCACAGACTTAACTTAGTATAGTATTCGATACCTCTGATGAGTTTTTGATAGACTAAAGCGCGTCAGGCATAATTTAAAACTATTATTCTAGAAGGAAGGAATTATAGGCCAAAGACTTTGACCTGGTTGGAACTGAGTTGTTTACGTAAAGTCTTCGTCATCCCGTTTAAATGCATCCTATGCTAATCATGAATTCGTATCCGTATGCATCCTATTGCCACCGTACAAACATCTATTCACCTCTTCATATCTTAAGTTCGACCAAAATTGACAGCTTCTTTTAAACTTTATAGTTCGTAACCAATGTTCCCATAAATTTGTATGACTTTCGCTTATTTAACTTCGTTAAATCTTGAATGAGATTTTTAAAAAGTTCGAGTTAACTTATCGCTATATTGAAACTTTCGTATTTTGTATCCATCGTATGTCAAAATAAAGAAAGTATGGCACTAGCATATATGCATATTCTTCTGGTCGTAGATCATGCTATTTGTTTTTCCGTCTTTTCCATCGAGGCGCCTTGGAATTTCTAACGTGGGGAACAACTACACAGTTTCTCCTATGTTGGTGTAAACCCCAAATTTACGCACAACGCTCATTATTGAGGTCGTTACTTCAACTTTTATTCTAAACCAAAGGACTACCTTTGGCATTCGAACATCGAAAAACCAGTCTTAGCCAAAATCAGTACAGGCATAAGTTTAATACAAGACGAAAACGGAGGACGAACAACAAAACTGCACTGAACATCGTGAACTCAAGTCGAAATCTATCCCCGATTTTGACATTCGATAGAAAAACAAACGAATATCACGGCCGTCATTGAGTATCACGAGTTTTTGCCTGATGAAGGAATCGACAACTGCGGGAAAGTATTGAAAGCTGCTCGTGGAAGGAGGAGGCAACGAGCTCGTGGTGGAACAGTGACCATAATTTACTAGAAATTTAATATTTTTCTTAATATCTAAGCTTAAAATACAAAATCAAAGAATATAAAACTGTCTGTCAAAATGAATAAGTAGAATTATTCTGTCATATGCAAAAAGAACTACCAGTATGGAAAAATATCTGCCTATTTTGAGAAAATACTAAAGGCGATACTGCAAACCTTTACTTTTTAAGGTTATAGATGTGTCATTTTATTTTAAAAAGTTTGTTTTAAGCTAAAATTTTATTTTTATTTGATATAGCATAATAACCAAAACTACTTGTGTTACCATTTCGGCATTTGACATATGATCCGAATTGAAGAAGCATTATAATTTTAAAATACGGTTTGATCTGCTTGTGAAGAATACGCGGCGACGTTGATAAAACGACGAAACAGCAATTTTTTGTTACACACAAAATCCATTATTGTATTTATATCAAAAGGAGACTGTCCAGATACTAGTGGTCAATTAAGATGGTACGGACTCGTATGATTTTATTACAATATTTTTGGAACATTTACTTATACATGTATAGGTTTTTCTTAAGTTCATAATTTAGGTTCAAGTTCGGCATATTTGGGTTATATCATCAGTTCTATGCTTTCCATATTCATTAAGTGTTTGGTATATTTTCAGTCTCCCTGACAATGCTCCTTTGGTGAGTCTTGAATTTATTGCCTGAAAAATTTTCATGATTTTGTAGTTTTTATTTGTAACAGGTCTGGGCAACTCCATCAAGGTGGCCTAGAATTTTATTTGAGATCTATATAATGAACTTTTGATATCGGCTTAACCAGTTTGAAGTTATTTATTTTACCCACGCTTATAATGGTTATATTTCCGTCCTTCCGTCAGCAACATAATACTTTCGTAACTTTTTTGTCGGGAACCGTTCGCTTACAAGGTTGAATTTATATCTACTTGAAATGGGTCGTTTTAAGAAGATATAATGACCTGTAGAACTTTTCACCACATCCACTATAAATGTAATATCTTCGTTATAAGATCATGAATCGCGATTATAGATTTAAGACTGTCGCGTATCTGCTTCCCGTTTGTCGACTTGAACACGCTTCATAGAAAATGACGTTTACTGGTTTAGCTTCGTCCGTCAGTTCGTTCTTCCGTCTAAAGTATATACTTTATTCTAGAACAACCAGCCACGTACTGAAGATTTAATATGTGACGTGTAGGAAGATCAATAGTGTCATATGTACAATATATTTTCTAGGATATAACTAGAAATTTCTCAGTTCCAGGTTGGCATTTCTTTATTTCCAAGATGGTATTTTCATCTCTTGCCAATACTGTTGTGATTGCCATTTTCATCTCGAACAAAATTTAGACGCTACAATACGTAATGTACACAGAGGCTTTGCAAACACCGTGCTTTTTGCCAATCACTATTTCAAACTGTTCTGTCAAACCAAACATGGAGTTATTAATAACTCCAGGGTCAAATCAACGACGATAATTTTGATCTTTAGAGAATGTTATTTTTTCTATCGGCTTAGACCTATCGACAATTTTAAGGTTTATAATCATAGTGTCAGGAGTATGGGAGGTCAGGTGGTACCGTTGGTGCACTGAGTTGTTAACGCGTCGGGCTACTAACATCAAGGTTCGTGGTTCGATCCTTGTCAGGGGTGAAAGTTTCATGAACCAAATTTCCGACTCTCTCTTGATACCCTGGATGGTCTCAAGGAACGATGCTAGTCTTTCGAAAGGGACGAGTGGCCTCGGTGACCGAGTGGTCAAGGTAGTTCGTTCACTATTGATCACGTGGTCTGTCAACACTGAGATTGCGGGTTCGATTCTCACTGCAGGCAGGGTGTACTCGACTCCAATCTTAATTGACAAGGATTGCCAGTTTTCCTACCGCAGGTCGGGGGTTCTCTCCGGGTACTCCGGCTTCCTCTCCCAATAAAAACTGGACGCCATGAAAAATTGCTGAAAGTGGCGTTAAAACACTATTCAAACAAAACAAACAAATCGAAAGGGACGAAAGAAGGTTGTCATGTGTATGTGGAATGCAATACCCCATGCTCAATGGGAGTCGCTACAACGGCAATACTCGCAAACTGCTAGCTGGAAAGGGATTCACATAAGCATAAAGGCTTGTTTCCAAATCTAAACTAATATGGGAGGTCTATGTCAATTGCCTTCTGATAAACCGACATTGCACTATATACATATATAAATCAAGTTAAAATGAGTAAAAAAAAAATAGAAAAAAAACCACTTATTTTCTTTTCGTATCACTTGTTAACGTTGATAAAAAAAAACTTTCATTGCCAACAATTTAGGTTCCATTTTAAGGCCCTGTCTCACTATAATGATTTAGCTAACGTGTGCACATGTGTTAGAATATATTTTTAACGCGCTGTGCGCGTTGCGTAAGTTTTAAATATTAAGTTACACGAACACGCTCCAAACACGGTAGAGAACGTAAGCGTACGTTGGTGAACGTCAAGTGCGTCACCAATATTTTGGACATGCTTTAAATTCCCGACGTTCACCAATGTGTTGATAATTAGGTATTCGAAAAATAGACATAAGTCAGAAACATTATATATACACATGCTAATGTACGCTATGAAGTAGTTTTGCACACGCTGAAATGTGTTTGATGGACGCCAAGCAAAATGGAAACAGAACGTCACTGTTACTAATGAGTAGAATATCAACCCCCGAATTTTATAAGTTGCAATGAAATACAAAGGGAAAAGTAATAAAACTTGAACAAGAACTGAAAGTCGAGAGATAAAAAATATTTTATTTTACAATACACGATGAGCAAAGCCAACAATGCGAATTATTGAATACAACAAGGGTAAACCCATTTAAGATCTGTCAAGTTGTGGGTCTTCATTTTAGGGTTAGTCAAGATTAGTAAAAAAGAAGCTAGGCAAACACTAAGACAGACAGGTACCTCCTATACTCATTTGATATAAATAAAAATGTATTAAGTATTTGTTAACAAGCACGATAGCACTTATCTGTCATATGCATCATGGTGTTACTCACAAGCGTTAAATAAATAACGTACATGAATTCAAAGGCGCAAACTATTTAAGCTTCCTGCATAATACTACTAAAATAAAAAGAACAGAATTCCTGGGTCGCCACCAAGCCCTTAAATTTCTAAATTAATTCGTTAAACAGGAACTAGATAAGCGACAGACATGCGAACGCATATCCCGTCATAAGAGACCCTTACCTGAAGCCGCATACCAAATATCGAAAGCCTACGAAAAATCAAATCATTACGAAAAAAGTGTGACGGACGACTGGCACTTCTATGTCCGGGACCCGGCTCCACATTGCTGCGGGGAAAACAAGATGAATAATTCAGAAAAAAAGACTTTCAAAGAAAAAGAAAAACACACACATCAAAAAATAAACAAACGTTAAAACAAAAAAAAAGTATAAATTAACACAAAAACGGATTACATTTGATATACAATATAGGCTAGTGACCAAACTAACGACAAAATAATGAAAGAAAAAAGCCTGAATTAAAATACGATTATGAAAATATATCCAGTCCTATTCTTTTATCAGAAAGCGTTCGGATCTGGTTCAAAACTTAAATGTCGATGTCTACATTAGAAAAAAGAGGTAAACTGGTCACTACGTCAGTTTTGCTCGCATGTGCTTGGCCTAAGTTATAGACGAACGCTTTGTATGCGTTCAACAATCGTCAAACATGCGTTAGGCAATCGTCAAGTATACGCTGGACAAACGTTTAGAGAACGTAACGTTGTCATGCATGCGCTATATTGAATGATACGTTATTAATAAGTTTGTCGTGCGTTGTAGGTAGTTAGTCGGGCGTTTTGGGTTCGTTCACTTAGAATTTTTCAAAAAGTGTTTACAGCGAATGCCGACGTGTGTCAAAATTATTGAAAGTTTATTTAAACGTCGGCTATAATTAATATTTTGTCTCCCAAGTTATATAATGATTCTAATGTTGCTGATTTAACAGAGGTTACTCAATACAACAAAACGTCAATGACACCCGATTTGGTACTTCGTATGAATATTGCAACTGTTCAGATTGGTTTAATTTGCAATGTCTTTAAGGTAATCAGGCGTTTTTTTTTATTTATAGGCTTATCCATCTTATCTAAAAATAAGTTTGTAAAACAGATATTGCGGTTTGTATGTTACAATTGGGATGATATAAAAAGCCAGTCACAGCATTCTGCTCTATTATTATTAACTAATATTAATTATGCCAAGGAATTTTAATTTAAAGAAAACGTCAGCGCACACCCGTGATACTGGGTCTCTTGTTCCGTATCTTGACAGTTTCTTTGAACTTTTTCAACCCCCTGATCAGCCAACAAAGACTTGTGAATTATTAAACAGTTATTTAGAATATATTAACATTAGAACTAGTTCAAACAATCTGTTTTCCCAAGGAAAATCTGGATTTCGAAGTGCATTTTAAAAAATTGCATTTAGTAAAAACATACGGGAATGTACTTCTCCTAGGGATATTATGTATGTTTGCCTAGAATAACACGCAAGAAGATTCAGGAGCTGGACTATGATTCAGCTCATAATGATTTGAAATTTGAAAGAAAATTTATTAACAAGAAACACGGAATGTTTGCAAATAGTGAAATACCTGAAAATCATCCTATTGTAGAATATAAAGCTGAATGGATTTCCGAGGAAGAGTATTTAACGCGAGACATATTGTATGAAAAGGAAAAATTACCACCAGTGGCTGTGTTTGACAAAACAAGTAAACTTTATTTAGATGAAAATCGAAGCCCAAATGACATTTTATTCAAATTTGTCGAAAACGAAGCCCGATACTTTAATCACTCCAAGACTTATCCTAACTGTAAACAATACGTAATGATCATGAGAACAAGCTGGTTTACCAAAAGGTGCAGAAATCACGTAGGGTTACGGTAATCGTGATAAAGATTCATTGATGAATAATCCTTGTTTGAGCCAGTAATATAATTAGTATTCGACATGGGTAAGTACACTTAATAGATTTTATGTGGAATTAACATTTCAGTCTTACATCTTAACCCAAATATTCGCATCAAAATGATGTTGGGGCTTATCAGTATCATTTGGTTACACGAGCTGTACGACCAATTAAACTGTCAGCCCAATTATAATTTGTGCTGGTGATAAATACCAGATGACTGTAAAACATTAGTTTCAAATTCTCAAACATTTGAATTAGATCTTGGCCATTTTAAACTTGAAGATGTTTATGGAATTCACTTGGTTATTATTGTTTGTTGTTTGTTAATGGTAGCATATCAAGTGTTAGACAATGTCCAATTTTCATCGTTTTAATGTTTTAAGGGAAAATCATCTTAAACAAATCCATTATTTTTATGTGGGTTGCTTGAATTATTTTTTTTTAAATTAGCTTCAGACTAGCATATAATATGATAGTTTCCACAAAAAACATGTTTCTGACATTGTGCCTGTTGAGACTTGTTGCTCTCTATAAAACATTAATAGCCCGGGAACATTGTCATAAACTTGGTTTTTGTGGAAACTTAAATTATTTTGTTAGAAATTGATAGAACAAAGAACAGAATATAATTTAAGGCCTTTAAAGATTTTTTACAACAGAATACAAAAAGGGGGGTTTCTGTCCACGAGTACCTGTGATATCTTGCACATTTAACAGTAACATTAGATAATTTCGTACCATATTAAAAATCTGGTATTTATCACCAGCAAAATTATAATTGGGCTGACAGTTTAATTGGTCATACAGCTCATGTAACCAAATAATACCGATAAGCCCCAACATCATTTTGATGCGGATTTTTGGGTTTAGATGCAAGACTGATTTATAAACTAGTTATAATGGTTTTAAAAGATAATTAATATTCAAAAATTAAATATTCCATATTTTCTTTTCAACTCATAGTGCATTTAACCTGGGATGGGGGCTACTTTCTATCTTCCTATGTAATCAATGTAATGAGTGGCCGTATGGGTGTGCTGCAAACTGGTACAGGTAGGGTATGTTTTTTTCAGGTTAGAGGTTAGGCTTTTTGGGATATATTCTAATTTGGGATATTCACACATTGTCTTCATGGGATACGGTGTATTTGAGGACAGACTTACTGGGATATGGGATATTTAAATCAATTTTATATGCCCATGGGATATTGGAAAAAAAAACTTTTTCGGATACTGGATATTTTGATGAAAAAAATATTGATAACCCCAGGGCCCCCACTAAACAAGCCCCAGATGTGTAGTACATTGTTATAAATTCAGCCCAGCTGTCACCAATAGGTTTACAAATATGTTACAGGTCTATACAATAACATATTACAGTGGCTTGTGTAAAGGGGGGTGGGGGTAACAATATCACCTCGAGAGTATCTATTATCCACGTAAAATTTTGCATCAATTTTCTAGTTTCTAATAGGGTCCGGTTCAGAACAGACCAACGGCACAAGTATACCCTAAATCATAAAAAGTAAAAAGTAGCCCCCCTTCCCCGGATTTAAAACCATCATACGTGCACGAACCAGCCGTTTCATTCCCCGAATGAAAAGATACCTAGATTGTAAGCAGAAATTTTGAAAGTAAAACAAAGGTGCCAGATCACAATAAAGAACCTACATTTTAAATACATGTCTGTTAATACAGGATCAACTTCATTCACAGGCTTTATTTGTATAACGGTTTTAAATTTATAATAAGATTAATATACATGTTAAGCAATAATACATGTATCATACATGTGTATTGTGATAATTTTTTTCCGTTCATTTTAATAGTCTTAATGTTCATGTTCAAGATGTTTTTAATTGTAAATAGCAAACTTTTTAACTGTCACAGTCTGACATGAGCGGAGTATTAACACTCAAGTTTATGAGTAAACTACTACCGGGAAGAAAAAGTTAGAAATGTACATCGTTGTACATTGTAAATGTATGTTCAGTAAAATAATTTTAATTTGAGGGACACTAATGCATGAATTATTTCATAAAGGTTTATACACGTAGCAGCCTCTAGATATAAATTTCACAGATCATTTTATCTTGCATCATGTGCATGTTTATAAGATTACTTTTGTTGTTTTCTCTATTTGCATGTATTTTCTTTCGTTTAAGTTGTTCCTTAAATACACGTAAAGCATGAATTACCCCTCAATAACCTTCCTTATGAACCTATGTGAGTAGATTGATATACAAAATCAAAATCTAAGTCTATTGTCATTTATAAAAATGAAATTCTGTTTTATGGTCAAATGCTTCTAAAAAATGTTTGAATGGAGCAGGAAAATACCATTATTTTCAAAAAAATTATCTTTTCAGATAAGAAAATAGGAAAAAATTTTGTCTTTGACAGTAGTGATGAAGAGTCTACTAATCAAAGTGCTGGTAATGATTTGGTTTAATTTATTTGCCTTGATTCATGAAAACAATAGGTTGAAGCTGACTACACAGCTCGAACCCAGGTTACATGTACGTAATACTGATTTCAGCATCTTCGCTAGCCAAGGGTTACGATCCGTTACTCTTATCTTCACCCTTGGCAGATCTAGACGGTATTTCGGTGTCACACAGGAACGGTTTTGATTGGATGCAGGAACCAACAACTGCACCAATCAGAGTGTGTTTAACAAAAAACACGTGTACGTTTAAGAAAGTAAACAAATCATGGCGACGATCGATTGTGTATAATGGTACAATGATACATCAAAAAATTCTACCTAAGAAGGACATTCGTACGATTTTTGTCAACACCTTCTGTGTTTTTAATAAGTTATTTGAAATTCTGGCTTTCATACCGCACCCGTGTTGATGGGATTTCTATGACGTACTTGTTTGCGGTTTTTGTAACATACTTTCCATGCTTTAGAAGATCGAATATGATACTTCGAAGAAGCATTCTAAAAAGGAGAAATATGAACTGATAAGTTTGCTTAGATAAAAATTCACAAGTCAACAATGTGTACGCTCCGATGAAAATGTCAACCAGACGCAGCCATTAGCCCAGAAGTAACGACCCCGACGAGAACTGCAAAGCACAAAATATTGCACTCGCCAACAGCTAGAAAAACGAAGATATCAACAACTATAACTCCAAGAAAGGCAAATAGCGTCAGTAACTACATATCTGCTATATATATGGATTCTAAAAATGTATTAAAAAGGAAAAGAATTTGTGTGAATTAGTTTTTGCCAGATAAAGTTAAGGTAATAATATTTTATATTTAAAAAAACATCATTGGTCATATGGATAAATTCTTCAGGCATTTAACATTTGATAAATATATCAGAAAAAAGGGGGGGTGGTTGGGTACTAGTGTTATCAACATCACAACAGTTGACTGAACTTGATGTATTATTGATTAAATTCTGGATGTGGACAAAACTAGCTTGTCTCTCCACTGGTACCAGGTTGTTTGCATGCAGTGTCTACTACAAATTACCATCGAAAAGGCAAAGGCAGTTAAAATAAGTGCACTTCATTCACACCAAAAGGGATTGAAGTAGAGTGAACATTGTCGTGTCGTCAAATGTAAAGGAAAGTACCATCCTCCTGAGCTGAAGTATTGTGTACTTAGAAATGCATTCTTTTTTTTTTTTACAGAGGTATCCAAGATTTCATAAAGAACATCAGCCCTTGACGACCAAACATATAAAAAAAAGAATAATGTTTGACAATCTGGAAAACAAATATATTTGTGAAGTTTGCACCAAAAAATAAAAGACAACTGGTGAATTAAAAAGACAACTCAGGAAGGATCATTGGAGGATCTAGACATGGATGAACCAGTTAGCTCAAAATCCAATATAAAATTGCCTTGTACATAGCAGTCATTCCGAAGGTCCGTCGGACATTGGCAAAAGTCCACTAAAAATTGGTTTGGACCAGTGAAAGTTTATGACTTACTGGACCAAATGTCCAGTAATATTTCAGACATTTCATTGGAAACTCTTAGAAATGTCCAGTGAAATTTTCTTTGGTCCAGTGAATTTAGGTGATTAACTGGACCCAATGACCAGTAAAATCCACAAAACCTTGGGAACCTCTGACATAGCATAGTTAATGAAATGTGCATGTCTGCTAAGTGATACATATGATGCCTGTAAAATGGGAGATGTGGACAGAATATTATGCAATGCTAAATTTCAAATGTTCCGCCTTGGTAATCGCACAAAATAAAAGTTATGGTTGTTTGGTTTCATAGCATACTGTATTTCACTTTTATTGCCAAAGAAAGGTTCTGAATGTAAATGGATTTGTTGCACAAACCTTCATGGAGGCACTGCCATAACATTCCCAATGACAATCTGGTTGAACTTCTAGTCCAAGGAATAATAAACTTTTTTCAGCTATATCATAGCGTTCTGATTTTGTTTTTTTGGAGAATTAAGATTAGTCAAGTGCACCCTGCCTGCAGTGAGACTCGACCCGCATCCTCATTTTTGACAGACCATGTGATCAATAGTATATTATAAACCTGATCGTGAATACTGTTTCCAAAATGTGTCATGTATACAGATAGACAATCTTTATAAATGGATCATAGAAAACAAGGAGCGACTTGTATGTATCAGTGTAAAATATATTTCACCACATTTGTAATACTGTACTGTCACATAAAAGATCATAATCCATGTGAAACCTGTTTGTTATTGTCTTACATTAGTACTTCTTACTTTTTTTTATTGGTTGCTACCTGTATGATATTGATTGATTGGTTGTTAGCATTGATCATCACTGTCGACAATATTTCAGTTGTTACGTGGTGATCAATAGTAATTTTATTGGTTAAAAAAGCTGTAGTGCTTAGAGACAACTGGCAACCTTGGACCCTAACCTGTAACAACTTTATCACACTTGAATGAATTCCATGCACCACTTAATGTATGTTTTTGTAAATGGTGTTTAATGCCACTTTCAGCAATTTTTTGCCATATCGTCCATTTTTTATTAGGGCAGGAAGCCCTAATACCTGGAGAAATTAGTTAAGATGTTACAATGATTTTCTGTCAAGTTTTTATTTTAACTACTGCACACAACATGTAAAGATATGGCAGCTAGAACTTGTATTAAATCATCCGCATGAAATAGGAAGATGATAAATTTTGGTAGATTGTATTGCAAGCATGCAACATCCTGGCTTCATGCTGATATATGTTAATATAAATAAAGGCAACAATATACTTTTTGGAGAGGAACAACACAACTTTTACCTTAAAATTTATAATATATTGGCAAAATATACATTAACCATAGTAATTATAGAAATGACATGTCAGTTCTGACACTTTACTAAGATGAGGTGTTACAATCACTATCCGACATGTTGTACATTTCAGTATCTTCAAAAACAATGCATTTTATTTGGCACATATGAAAGTTTCTCATAACTTCATCTGGTGTAAATAATATTTCACATCTTCGTGCAATATTGACATTACTGTATCAGTAAATCATTGAAGGACTTCATGGTGAAGTAATGCTCCAGATTTATATTCGGTCCATGAACTTTTAAATGACTCGAGCTTCTTTCAAGAATGCTCTCGACTCCCTGGATAAATAAATCTGTTCATACTTTCTTCATTAGAAGAATCAGAATCCTGTTGAGTCGCCACAGCAGCAACATGTGTTCTTGGACATGTCTCCTCTCCACAAGCATGACAAGGGCATTTTTTGTCGCAAACATCACAACAATTGTGCAAAGGTGCAATAGAAGAAGGTTTAGTCATATAACTAGAACACAAAAGCTGGTGTTTGCACATTGTCACACTCTACTTTCTTCATATGTCCTTCGTGTTATATAAACAAAACAAGTTCATCAAAAAGTGTTCCATCTCTGCCGGCTCTACCTAATTGCTGTGCAATTGTATCCATTTCCCTGGGTTATTCACAGTGTACAATATTGTGAACACCCTAGAAATTCACTCCCATTACTGCTGAATTTGTGCATATCAAGATGAGAATCTTGTCATCCATGGTCATGTCGTGACATATTTTTTATTTCACTTTTTCATTTGGTTTGCTGTGGAACATTTGAAAATGTTCACAACTGATTCCCAATAATTTTACAAACATCAGGTACAGTTTTGCTACATGTACATCTGCCATAGTTGTACAGAAAATCGCATACATAAGTGTTTTGTTTTTATGCTGTTTATTAACCATTCAAACACATGTTCAAGATTATCTTTGTTTGGATTGGAAACAGTGGATATTTTGATGTTGGTGTGTCCCAAGACTCCAGTACTACTTCTGCTCTTGCAGCTAAGCAACACCTTTTCATATTTTTTCTTCTTTCACTGGGTCCAGAAATAGCTGTTAATGCAGCCAATGGAAGGTTAGGACAAGGAGACCTTAGTTCTAACCTTGAAAACCATTTTCTAAATGGGTCATCATTCTTACTTTGTTCACCCCTGCAAAATTGTTAAAATTATATTAGTTCCAAGTATATATTAACTATCATGTTATTTGTCACTTTAACATTACACTGTTTTACCTGAAATACCCTCCCACAGTTGGTTAATGAAGATTATCAGTTATTTTGTTTGTTTGCTTTAATGGTGTTCAACACTATCATGGCATCCAGGTTTTATTGGAAAAGGCAGTGTAGAGAATTTTTATTTTTTAATGACATGCCACATAACAACAAAGTCGACATAGTCAATTGCAAGTACATACCAGTATTAATAAGACAAAAATAAACCCTTAATTAAAAAAACTTTAAAACATTTGTTAGACATACATGTACATGTACAGCTGTCATTGTGTCTTCTGAATAGCTCGACCATATATTGTTGCAATTGACAACCTTCGATATTAATTCTGGGACCATACTGGGAGGGTTCCCAGTGCTCGACCAGCAGAGCAGCCCAGCGCATCCCCGGGTGGTGGAATACCAGGATAGGGGAGACCCTCTCGTTTAGGGGTTGTCAGGTCATAATACGGAAAGCCTGACCACAGGCCGTAGTGGGTAACGTGTTTGGAGAGTGCCACGCTCCTTGCACGATAAAGACCCCTTTTGTAGATTTCGAAAAAGAGTAGGCTCATTGTAGCCGCTACAAAAGGCTATATTTTCCGCCCCTACCCAAAACTCCATACTTTTCCAGTGGCAGTCAAAATTTTATTCCCTGTGACCCATCCAACCCCCATTTTCTGTTGATTTATTGTTTGTTAACTTGTTCCTGTCCTGAATATAGCTGAAATACTGCTCGCTAGACGTAAAGCAGCCATCCAATCAATCAATATTAATTACTAGTGTATAATGAATCATCATTGTAAAAGTTTTAATAATTTGTAATAATTTTTCCTTATTAATTTTAATGCATTAATTAATTATTTTTCTATTATATTATTTTTATATAAATAATTATTTGTTGATATGACAATATCTGTATTTACTATTATATATTTTCCGTGGTCCGTTTTACTTATGGGATGAATCGTCCAGCAGCGAAAATAACACAGCTATGTGTAATGACACCAGTAAACGAACGAAAAGTCATAAAATATCAATGAATTAACGAAGAAATAAATTATTTATGTTGCTTACCACTGAACTGTGTGTGTCTCATCTATAGCAATCAATTTTAATTTCTCCTGGTAGACGCTTGACTTCAATATCCCTCGCCAACATGTAACAAGCTCTTGGTCTACCATCGACAAATTCGAACTATCCGCTAGTGATTTTCAGCTTCCCGTGGTACCAACAAAAACAGATTTTCGTTGTACAATTGCCTAAATTGATGTAACTTGATGTAACCTGATTTCTAGCGCGGCTAGAAATTCACAAGCTTTCTCGAAGCTGGGCGCTGCCATTTTACTTCAAAAATGACACCAAACCGATATACTAGCCTTATTCTGATTGGCAGATTATGATGTAATATAAAGGGACGCAACTTGGGAATCCGTAAGGTGGCGTTGGCGGGAATTACAAAAAACTCATCTAGATCTGCCAAGGGTGAAGAGAGGGGGGACCTGATCGTAACACTTGGCTAGCGAAGATGTAAGTTGATCAGCTTCTTGCGTTGACTAGGATAAAAA